>BDUI01000970.1:103461-115006 GCA_002335545.1 Apodemus speciosus
TGTGTGTGTGTGTGTGTGTGTGTGTGTGTGTGTGTATACACCATGGCACATGTATGAAAGCCAGAAGACAATTTATAGGAGGCAGATCCCTCCCTCCTTCCCGTACATGGACCTTGGGGACAGATCCCAGGTCCTCAGGTCCTCAGGCTTGGCAGTGGGTGCTCTACCTACTGAGTAACTGTGCTGGCCCTGTAACCCGATTTCCTAACTATCACAAACACAGCAAACATACAAACTGTAGATGTCGTGAACAGGCCCAGGATCACAGCACTCACACACCTTTTCATAGCCTCCGGCACTAGGAACCTCAAAAGAAAAAGCACATATATTGACATTATGGTTCATAACCATAGCAGAGTTAAAATTATGAAGTAGAAATGAAAATAACTTCATGGTTGGGGTCACCACCCATGAGGAACTGTATTGATGGATGGCAGCATTAGGAAGGTCGAGAACCAGTGCCTTAGCCGATCTGATACCCTTTTCTAGCATGAGAGGGCACCTATATTTAGGTGCACATAGCTCCAGACAGACAAACATGCACAATTAATAAAAAAGAAATCTTTTAAATTGTACAGAAAAAAACTGATCAAGAATAAGAAGAGAGTGGAAGTGGCTGGAAAAAACACTGGCAAACTATTAAATGGAGATTTCCATTTAATAGTCTAAGTTATGACTTCCTCTTTGGGTGGAATAGACCAGCCATTGCTCCTCTTGGAAACTCAGGTTTTCCTAAACAGTTTTTAACAGGCATTCTCCAGCCTCCACAGACTTTCTTCCCCACCTAGACACAGCTCACCTCAACCACAGACTATACTCAGAACAAACTCTATTCACTGTCGCCTTGAGATGAATTTTCAAGCACCTAACTGACCCCACTCTTTGTGTTTTGCCTTAGTAACAGAYGCGGACAAGCAGTTTCACCCAAAAAGCTAATCAGATTTTGCTGATTCAACATCTCCCACAYGAACATAAAATTTTAAATTGTGATTGATCCCTGTATCGCTGGATTTCCCTGCGTGTGTTGTCATAGATTGTAAGCCTAGTCTCATTTAGCATTTAGTAGCTTACACAGACTCAAGGGCCATAACCAAGTTAATTACTTAGGGGATTAAGACAAACGCACACACACGCCCCTCTGATATTGGAATGTACAGTATGTTGCAGCCTAAATTAAAAAGACCCCCTCAAACTATGATTGTTTCCAGCTTCTTGGTGGCGAATTGAAAGCTGTTTGGTGTCATGAAGATTATAGAAGCAATCACATTTATGGGCCTGCTTTGCATAGCAGCTCTATTAATTTCCATATTGAGGGTAGCATTGCATTTCCCAACATGTTCACATCGATGCCATTTGRGGGCAATCACTTGGCGCAAACAAAAAAAGAAAGCAAGAGGCAGAGACAGACAGACAGAAAGAAAGACAGACAGACGGATACAGAGATGAGAGAAGAGGAGAGCCAGAATAATCATCATCAATACTCAAAATATCTTGAKTCTTATYAGCASAGMCAYCAAAGAACAAATGAGTATTCCTGGTGGCCTGAGCCAGAGCCACCCTCGGAAATGCAGTGACTAGGAAGTTGTACACYGGRATCCACTTCTTTTGTACCTTGTCATTAGATCCTAATCCCTGAGATGATCGATCTCATTGGTGTAACTGCATCAGGGTATTCCTGGGCTCTGCCTTGGAGACCCTAATACTCAGCATCCCAACTGCAAGGTTGTGGTCCTTTCAACTCTTATACCAGGTACTGGCCTCCCAGAACATCCTGACCAGTCAAGCTGGTGGGGKTTYTGGTTTYGTTTTGGTTTTTGTTCTTTTTCCTTGATGCATATCAGTCATGTAGCACAGAAATTAAGGMATAYGCCTAGCACAAAAGGCTACCSCAAATCCAYCAGGGCAAACACATACACAGTCACCTCTTTTCAGAGGCCCTTGAACATCTGACCCAATTGRGTCACTGCTTGCATATCTGCTATCCTTAAATATCAAAGAAGTTGGGGGTCTGGAGAGATGGCTCGGCAGTAGATAGCACCCACGGTCCTCGCAGAGGATCAGAGTCCAGTCTCCAGCACTCTTACAGGGCGGCTCACAACCATAATCAGCTCCATTCCAGGAGAGCAAATGTGTTCTTCCGGACYTTCCAGGYGGCTGAGCTCATGTGCACACCTTCACGCACACAAATATAGCCRTGTGATCAAAAATAAAATAAATATCCAAAACGTCTGTAATAYATTGGTCAGGTCTACCACCAATTTCAGACTCTRTTATGTAAAACCTGCACTTGCTAGCCATTTATCTCCATGCTTTTGATCTCTTGAAGGTAAGGTAATATAATATTGGTCTTAAGTATAGTGGAAGATCATAACCAGTTCTGAGAGAYGCACATTTTCAGGAAATCGACGGGAATTTGGGGTATCTGAGCTTAATCCACAGATGTAGCAGAAAAGATTTGAATCGTTTTCAAAACCATCTTATCGGATTTAAGAACAAGAGTTTTTGATTCCTACRTCTACAAATTCCCAGCCGCCAATACCTGGTCCTCACCATGACTTTGATACAATGCTACACATGAGAAAGGACCGGCAGAGCAGCAATCTATAGGCAGGCAATGATTTTACTCCTGGGTCCGCCCTGTGACGATGGGTTTCATCCTTCCACAGAGTACAGAATCACCCTGAAGACTGGCATTCCCCTTTTCTAGATGCAGGGCAGGAAGGGCTCACTGGAGATGAAATACCGAGAGGAGATATTATTGTGTCGCGTATTAGAACTCAAGCTGGCAAGCCTGGCAYTTGAAAGCACCCGCCCAGGGCCAAGCAGTGACACAAGGAATGGGATCAGAAAACATGAGGAYGCCCAACATCCCGAGATATGTYACAAATGTCAGAGGAGTCAACCCGRGCGGGCCAAAGGTTTTTCTGGAAGAGCTTACAGTTTAGGACAGGCTGGTCCTCGATGAATTCGGCAGGCTGGTGGATGTGTAACACTTTCTGCTGGAATCCAGGGGTGCAGCCCAAATCATCTGCAGACGTTACCAGGAGCACCTGAGGAAAGGAAGCAATCAATAYTTTAACAGCAGCTAGCATGTTTGCCCTGCTAACTTCTTTCTTCCTTTTAACGAAATTGACAACCTTTAGAAACGAGCTGAGGTTTTAACTTCATCTCCCCAAAGGAAGAGGCAAGTCGCTATACCTCTCATGCCTGCCAACAGCTCATTTTGGCAATGAGGGTTTTTATTTTTTGGAAAATGCAAAACCAGAAACAGCTGCTGCGACTTCCATTAGGTTAAAGTTAAAGAAATACTGTTGTAAGAGTTTTACACCTGCTAAGGATCTCACTACGGTCGCCATGTGTGAAATTTCATTACAGAAACTGTCAATTTCCGGTGACGCCTGAGTTAGAACGAGCTTGCTGTTCATACATGCAAAGGAACAATGCCATCTCCAGGGAGGAGGAAAAGGGAAGCAGACGTTTCCCACTGCAGTAACTTCTAGAACTATTTCAAGGCCTGTTAGATCTTGACCCTGCTCTACCACGGCGGTCATGAGCCACGGGGCGGCCACTGAACACCCACAGTGTAGCTGACCCAAAACTGAGACACTGTTGGGTATGTCATCATCAACTTGACATAAAACAGAGTCACCCAGCTAGAAGGAACCTCAGCTGAGGAATCACCTCCATCAGGACCGCCTATGGATAAGTCGATGAGATAGTATCTTGATTGATTATGGCTATGTGAATGGGAGGGTCCTGCCCACTGTGGGCTGCACCGCCACTGGGCAGACAATCCTAGCCTAGCAAGCTATGAGAAGCAAGCCAGTAGGCAACGTTCCTCCGGGCTCCTCCCGTGCTCCTGATTGAGTTACTTTTGATCATGGCATAAGCCACACACAGAATATAACCATGATAAAAATAATTTTATAGCAACTGTGCATCGAACCAGCAGTGTTGTATATATGGTGCTAAATATATATGGTGCTATTATAATTAATTTCACCAGTTTCTTTTCACTTTTGCAAATTTGTCTACCCCCAGAATATAAAATGTACAGTTCTTTCCAAGTCCTCACTTTTTGTCCTTGGGATTTCCCGATTTCCATCATTCAAAACAAAGAGAAATGAAGCCTGGTCTGTACGGTTGTACAAACATGGCATAGCTGTTGCTTTTTGAAAACAGCTAAAATGATTCCCCTCCAGAGACACTTATAAGATAGGGCCCATCAACTTGAATGGGGGGGCGGGGGGGGAGGATGGGAGAAGATGACATGGTTCATAAAATGACATACTAGGAGCCTCATAGGGTATATGAGGTCTCTCATCTCAGAGGATAGGTGAGTAAGTGATTACCATTGTTAAGAAGGGAGAGGCTCTTCTTGTCTGTCACATGCCCCTGTAAGTAGCTCTGTCTTACGGTTTCTATTCCTGCACAAACATCATGACCAAGAAGCAAGTTGGGAAGGAAAGGGTTTATTCATCTTACACTTTCCACGTTGCTATTGATCACCAAAGGAAGTCAGGACTGGAACTCAAGCAGGTCAGGAAGCAGGAGCGAGTACTGAGTTAAGCACACTCTGAATGTAGTGTGAGTTAGTCTCCCTAACAGTCCCACGAAGCACAGTCAGCTAACGTTGTTTGAAGTAAGTAGCTATGTCTGAGGTCTACACAGGGATGGGTGGAGCCAGGACCTGAATATAAATTTAATTGTCCTCTGATACGTCTCCTGGCAAGGTCCTTGCTCATTCCCAACCCTTAGGCCTTCCTGCTAGGCTACAGAGCAGCAGTTCTCAACCTGTGGGTCACAACCCCTTTTGGGGGTGGGGAAGTGGTCTATTAGATATCTTGTATATCAGACATTTACATTACAATTTATAACAGTAGCAAGATTACAGTTATGAAGTAGCAACAGAATGATTTTATGGTTGGGGTTTGTGTATGTCGCCACAACAGGAGGAATTGTTTTGAAGGGTCACAGCATTAGGAAGGTTGAGAACCACTGCTAATAGAGATTTTTGTTTTGTTTCAATTTTCTAAGCTTAGCTCTCCAAAAAGTATAAAAGGCTTCTCTAATATGAGTTGAAATTACGAGCACTGGGTCTTTAGGACGTAATATCCTCAGGGACAGCCAGCCCATGATGGCAGAGGAGGGGAATTGGTTCACACAGCCCAGCCCCCTGTCCTTCAAGATGCCTGCAAGCCATGTGATCTACCTCCCAAGTGGAATTACTCTAGCTGTGTGCCACCGGTGGGTGTCTGATTGATAATCCAGTTTTCACTAACCACTTTCTCTCTTTGGCTGAATCCCACCCCCCTCACCGCCCATCTTTTTTTAAAATCTGAGACCAGCCCTCCACCCTCCAAAGATTTGCACTCAAAACTTTGACTCAGCACTTGCTCTTAAAGAAACCGAACTCCGAAACCAGACCTTGGATTCTTAACCAGAGCACATCAGCGTCAAAGAAAAGAAATTTTCTTCCCCACCAGCTACCTCCAAACAATATACAAAAGGTCAGCTGCTGAGAAGCAGGGGAGCCCCACTTTGAATGCCAGCCTTCTGGGAAGCACTGAACCCCAAGGAATAGGAGCAAGAATCAATCTCAGGAGGTTGGTGGTGTGGTCAGGCTGAGCCACTTCAGAGGAGCTAGGGCGGAGAAGTCACCACCCTGCCTGACATCATCTTTCTCAGCTCTGAGTGGGCGGGAGGACACCTTAGTTCAGTGTGTATGCAGGTCTGCCTGTAAGTGTCCCTGTGTCCAGAGGCCGGGCTTCTGTTTGATGTCTTCTGAAGCCATCATAGAACTGACATCCTAAGTGGCACACCTGCAGAATGCATCCTCGGAACTCAGAATAATTTGCCGGCATTGTTGCGAGCAGAAAATCTATAACCCGCTAATGCTAATTCAGTTAAACAGAAATGGGCAAAGGTCGCACCTTCTGCCTGTGAGTATACGTTAACCTTCTAATTGGCTAATTCTGCCCTCAAATCCCAGACCAGTCAACCAGTCACCCCAGACATATTGAGGAAGGCACAATTTCCCTGGGGACGCTGAGCTAATCATCCAGGAGGRAGAGATTCTGGTTAAGTCAAGGAACAGTAATTTCTGCCTGAGTCTCCGAATTTTCTGTGCTCAGTCCCTTCCCTGCTTCCTTGACAGTGTCTGTTCAATATACTTCTAGAATTCTAAAAGAAAAAAATCAACCTTTTCCAGCTGCTGAATCCCAGAAGAGTTGGAGTTTTGACTGGTCAGTTTCTCCACCAGTCAAAAATTTAAATAGCTTGTGTCCTACTCTGGGGTTCTATTGCTGCAATGAAACACCATGACCAAAAAACAACTTGGGGAGGAAAGGGTTTATTTGACTTACACCTCCACAACACTGTTCTTTATCAAAGGAAGTCAGGGCTAGAAGTCAAACAGGGCAGGAACCTGTAGGCGGGAGCTGATGCAGAGGCCATGGAGGGGTGCTGCTTACTGACTTGCTCCTCATGACTCTCTTAGTCTGCTTTTTTTTTTTTCCTTTTTTATAAAAAGAACTCAGGACAGCTTTCCCAGGAATGGCCACACTCACGATGGGCTGATCCCTCCCCCATCTATCACTAAGAAAATACACTCCAAGCTTGTCTCTACAACCCAACCTTAAGGAGGCGTTTTCTCAACTGAGGCTCCCTCCATTCCAGTGACTCCAGCTTGTGTCAAGTGGACATAAAACTAGCCATCAGAGCTTTGGAAATAAAATAAGTGGGACCTGCTATGTGCAGGGGATGACTTAGCAAGGCCAAAGTATCACATCAGGTATTCCTATTTGTTGAAGTCCTGGATTCATTAGACTCTGTTGCACATGGCCCAGTGTTAGTTTTGTTGTCGTTATTTCTGTTGTTGTGATAAGACACTGACTGACCAAATGAAACTTGGGGGAAGAAATGGTTTCTTTGGCTTATAKGTCACACTCCCTCATTTAGGGGAGTCAACAGAGGAACTGAAGCGGAGACCATGAAGGAATGCAGCTTTCGCAAACAGCTCAGGACCATGGGTAGCTYTGTCTGCAACGAGCTGGGCAACCCCATTTCAATTACTAACCAAGAAAATGCCTCAGAGGCATGTCCACRGGACAATCTGATGAAGGCAGTTCCCTAGCTGAAGGTCCCTTCTCCCACACAACTCTGTTTTGTTTTGTTTTTTTCGAGACAGGGTTTTTCTGTATAGCCCTGGCTGTCCTGGAACTCACTCTGTAGACCAGGCTGGCCTCGAGCTCAGATATCTGACTGTCTCTGCCTCCCAAGTGCTGGGATTAAAGTCATGCACCACTACTGCCCAGCTACCACACAACTCTTGTTTGTGCCAAATCAACAAACACTAACCAGCCCAGCCAGGGACGTGTAGGGAAGCGTTACAGTCTAGCATTTCAGAGTGTGGTCACAGGGGCCATTTCCCTCGTTCAAATTTGGTTGGGCTTTTGCTGGTGAATTTGGCATGCTTTGGAGATGCCCCGCACCTCTCATCTAGGAAACATGAGAAGTGAGATGCGTGTGGACCCAACGGGATGACTCATAGAATGTAACTAGGCAAGTGCTGCCCAGACGCGGTGGTCTATACGCACCAACTATCGCAGTACTATGGTTCAGAAAAGGAAAGGCATCAGCAAATCCTCATTTAAATAATTGACAAACGAAAATGGAAAGCCTAGTTGAAAAGAAAGCATGACATCCTTTGGGAATATTTCAAAGCTAAGCAGAGGAGGGTCTAACCTCTGGGACCTCAGGCAAATCCATTCCCCAAGAAGCAAAGTTCTGCCTTGAACTTGGGCCTAAAATGGGGTTGGATAAATAGAAAGGGACACTTTTCTTTCTTTCTTTCTTTTTTCACCATGTATACATGGGGTCTGTGTGAGCATGTTTGCATGTGTGTGTACAGACATATGTGTGTGCCTGTGCCTGTGCCTGTGAGGGCCTGGGGGTCTTCTTCAGTTTTTATCGTGTGAAGAGGCTGAATCTCGCTAGGGTCCAGAGCTCACGACAACTAGTCTCACTAGTGAACTTGCTCACAGGACCCCATCCCTGCCTTCAGTGTGCTGGGATGACAGCTGGCCACCGCACCCATCTGGCTTTTCTGTGCCTCCTGGGATCTGAACTGTGGTCTCCATTCTCAAGCAGACTTTGCCTCACCTGCCGAGACCCGCCCCCATGCCAGGACTTCTTCTTTAATCTAAATACACCYTGCTCTCAAATGAATCATTTGTGTCTATCCACGAGTGCTGTGACATACCTTGGAATCACAAAAGTGCACTTACAAAAGAATCCAGATTAATGGCACCTCCCAAAGTGGAATGCCTCACTGCTCAGTGATGATAGAACGTTCTAGTGACAGCCTGACTTCTCAGAACCCAAACCAGGATCTGCAGGTGATCTTGTTGTGGACCCCCGAGTCCCCCAACCCCACCTACAGTCTGATTAAGTGTAGGGCAGGTCATAGACCGCCATCACTTAATGTTGCAAGAATTAACACCTGGCCTTCCTCCCGAGCCAGCTCAGCCTTTCTCCGACATGAATCAAAGTCACTGGCACAACGATCCTACCTGCACAGACCATTCCCCACACCCTCTGGAGCTTTGCCAAGCGGAACCTGCAAGCACTCCAAATATATCATCATGACCATGGCAATAACGGTCTTCTGATGTGGTTCATGTGCTCATTTATGCATTAGTGCCCGCTGCGCATAAACAATAGGTGCAGATGCATCACTGTGAGCACAGCAACTATCGAGTTTTATAATCACCAAAGGATACCCATTATTTGAAAATTACCATCAGTCTGCTCTGGAAGCAGATTCATGTCCTAGAAAGACAATAGCCATGGGTCTGCACTACACTGTTCAGTACAATTCCCAGCTCTATCTCAGGAGTCTACTGGGTGAAGCCACCTTTGTCTCAGTTTGTCCAGATGGAAAATGGGAGGATTGAGGGTCTGTTGCTGTTATTCAGAAGATGGAGTGAGGAGACTTTTTCAGAGAGGATAGATAGACACTAATTGCTCACACATCTTCATTGTTATCCTTGCATATTACATTTAAATGAATACATTTATAATTCATTGCAGTTCCCAGGGCAATCAGGGACAGATGTCATTAAAATACCATTTGTTGCTACTTTTGTATCCCAGTATCCTTTAAGGAGGTGTTGGCTCAGAGCTCTGATCTCCTTTTAAGAGGAGGGAGTCCAAGTCCCCTGCCCTGAACTCATCTACCAGCATCGGGAGTAGGTCATCAGGTCATCAGGTCATCCTCTTCATACCTGGCCTTTTTCCAGAACAGCACAAACATCAACATTCTCTCKTTAGAAGAATACTGGGTATGTTTGTCCTGACAGGTACTGTTTTAAGAGCCTAGTCAGCTCTAAAGTTTCCCTCCAGAGAAAGGAATTCATTCTCTCTCTGTTTCTGTCTGCCTGCCTGACCCTCCTTCGTCCTTGTACGTGTGATAGTCCATCTCAGKTGTTAATTGAATGAGATATAGAATCACTATGGAAAACAATCTGGGCCCATCTATAAGGGATAATCTTGATTAGGTTGAGGTGAGAAGAAGCCCCTGAATATAGGTGGGGCTATTCTGCTGGCTGGGGTCCTACCAAAGAGGGGAAAAATGGAGAAAGCAAGCTGAGCACCAACGTTCATCTCTCTCGGCTTCCTGACTCCAGAGGCAACATGAGCAGACACCATACGCGCCTGAGGCCATGATTTCCCCACTGTGGTGGGCTGTACCCTCAAAACTAGGAACCCAAAATGAACTCTCCTCCCTTAAGTTACATTCTGTCCTAGTTAAACAAGAAACTTAGGTAGTCGTTAGCAGGCAGCACATGGCGTCTACAGATGTGACTAATGAAGAACGAATGGAGTGTGTCATAAGGCTTAATCCTCATGTCACACAGAGAGAACTTCTCAGGGTTGTCCCTATGGTACCATGTCACTATGCCTAGCTCCCATCCCCTGTGTTCTTCCCCCTGGGCATCCAAGTATCTGAATTGCCTACTTGAGCTCTAGACTTAAGACACTGACTCTGGAGTCATGCTCTGAGACTATAGACACGCGACATAAAGGCGCACACATCTTGAGCTGTTGGCTGCATTGTAATAGTTCTGGCCAGAAATCAATGGTTCACACAACGAGCATAGGATTGTCACTACTGAAGTGCCCCATAGGATTTCTTCATAGGTCAGTGAAAAACAGAGGAAGAAGAAATCCGTGACGTCAGCATGGTCCAGTAGAAAGGACACGGACTTGAGTCCACACATGGGACACAGGCATCCAGGGGAGGTGGCTAGCGAGGAGCAGCTATATCACTATGGACCAGCTGTCTGAGGTCCATGGGTGGCTAACCATAGCTGGCCTAGCTGGTTGCACAGGAAGTAGGCACAAAACCTGGATGGAGAGCTTCCAGGCCCCAGGTTCTGCGGACGTGTTCCAGTGGCCAGCGGGAACTAGCAAGCAGGAAAGAATCAGCTTATCGCATTGCCTCCTAAGCAGCATAAATACAAAGAAAATGACTGCCACAAATAATGATCTCATGGGCTGCAAATAGCCTCAGATCTCATCTTCCCTTAAGCCAGTTCTCCGCTGCTATTGTTCCAGACAAAGCTGTTCATGTCTCTCAGCACTGTTTTTCTAGTAGTGACTAACCTAGTGTTTGCTATGAGCCTGGATGGACAGGTGCTTTCTCCTTGTCACAAAACACCTCTGGTTTGTTCTTATCAGGCTGGCTTTGCTGCAACCAGTCTGGAGGGCCTTAGCCTAGTAGGGAGGAGAGCCTGCTATCTCTTGTCTCTAACTTGCAGGATGCAAAAAAAAAAAAAAAAAGTAGTAAAGCACTGTATTTTGATTGAGTCTTTATCCTGCCAGACACCAAAAGCCCAGAGTCTGGGAAGGATTTTTAAAAGCCCACTATCCACTGACAGCCTAAGAAGACAGCATTCCCAAGATGCTCATGCGCACACTCACAAGTGCTCGCACACCTAAGCTTCCATTATTGACACTCTGCTGGAGTCTAACTTCCCCAAAACGTTCTTGGTGTTTTAAAGCTGCAGGAGTACAAGTAGCTGCCATCTTCCCAGCTGTTAAGGCAAGAGATATTTAGAAATGATGTTGGTGTTCCTGCGGCGACAAGCCAGCCGAGGATGTTTCTATCCCCCGGTGGGCTGTGTGGCTATTGATATGCATGATTTGAAACCAACACCCTGGACCTCACTTCTAATTGGAAGCACTGGACAGATTCTTCTCAAGTTTTAAGAATGGGAGGTGAATGTTTTAAGTCTGGGAAAGAATGAGGCCAGACCCTGCCAGAGCCTTATAAATACAGAGTCGGATGCTCGCAGCCAACCAATGGACTGAGCGCGGGGTCTCCAATGGAGGAGTTAGAGAAAGGACTGAAGGAGCTGAAGGGGTTTGCAACCCCATAGGAAGAACAACAATATCAGCCAACCAGACTCCCCAGAGCTCCCAGGGACTAAGCCACCAACCAAGGAGTACACATGGCTCCAGCCACATATGTAGCAGAGGA
>BDUI01000970.1:140970-155337 GCA_002335545.1 Apodemus speciosus
AGCCTGTCCAGAAGGAGGGCAGCACAGCTGTGTCAACAGATCTCCTCTACTCTACGGCATGCTTCTGCAAAGGGCAAGCCCTAGTCCTCTACCTCCCTAGTCAGCCACCCAAGAATTGCCATCTTGCCATTCACCATGAAGTCCTTGTCCCTCATTGGCTGGCAGATCTCGATAAGCACCATCGTACTGTCCCACTCACTCTTTGGGTTGTCCAGCACCCTGCTTGACTCTTTAAAGTCTTAACGTATTGATGCTGGAGAGATTATTCAGTGGGTTAGTGCTTGACATACAAGCCCAAGGACCCRTGTTTGGATCTCTAGCAGTTACATAAAGCCAAGTATAGTATGTATATCTGGTAATGAGGAGACAGGTGGATTTCCAGAATGGCCAGCCAGTCTGGTTGAATCAGCAAATGAGTTCAGTGAGATCTTGTCTCAAAAAGTAAGTGCAGCGCAACAGATGGACATGTAGACAGAGAGTACAGCTCCTGCATACAAAACCCTCTTATGATAAAACAATGTATTGTGACTACTAACAGTAAAGAYGGAYAAACCTCAGAATGGGGTCACTCTGGATGGAAAATTATAAATCTGAAWTCTTCTCAGTCCCTCCCCAAAGCTCAACATCCATATTTTTTTAAATTAGCAAGACATATTTTTATTTTAAAGAAATGAGTTTCAGCAGAGCAAGGCTGACATGGTGCTGCCTCAGTGAACTATGAACCAAATGTGTTCATGGATAGAAATAACTTCCATCTTATCACCGGGTAGATGGTAAACAGAACATGCTTGGGGCTTGGTGAGTGCTTCGAAAGCCAGCCATGTGGCATTCTTCTGTAATTAGCTCCTCCACTGTGCACCCTCTCAACCTCCCCTAAGTCTCTTGGGAACCAACCATCTCAGCTCCTGCCGAAACACACACACACACACACACACACACACACACACACACACACAGAGCACCATCTCCTTCTTCCCAAGGTCAGTATCTGGGAACGCCACATGTTCAGTCATGCCAACATCAGCAACAGCACCTGTCAAACTGTCTCACCAGCAAATCCACTGAGCCACATAGAAACCAGCCAAGCCCAGGGAATCAACTGCTAGGGTCTGTCATGTACAGATGCCTTCCACTGTGTGGTGGCATGAGTGCTCTAGTCTAGAAGCAACTAGGCCTTTATTCCCATGACAACTAAAGACAATTAACTTACTGAAAGGACCCGTTACGTATGCAAACAGAACACACATCCCTGTTTCAAAAAGGACGGGTTCTGCTCCTGTGCAAATGCAAACAATTTAAAATTACAAAAAAATGCTTAAAATTTTATCAGCGCTTTCAACAGGGGGATTGAATTTGAGTTTGCACATAGAAAATCAAAACCACATGACCACTTTATATCCCCATTGCCGTTCATTATTAAAATCGGAATTTGGACTTGTACAATTTAAGCCTCTGGCGACAGGGGAGGCTCTGCGGTCCTAAAATAGTCTGGCTTCATGCAAAAGCGGCTGTCTGATTTCAGGTTTGCATCTGACTCTTTGTGGCTATTTATAGCAAAGTAATTCAGAAGCCAAATCACTTTTCCCTTAGCAGACAATGCATCTCAAAAATATTTGTTAGAATTGGGTAGATTTGAGAGAAATAGGCCAAAGCTAGTCCCCACCAAGCCAGTTCATTCAAAATTGAATCCAGAACACTTTTCAGCTAATGAGAAATTTCTCTTTTATTTTGTTTTTGTGACCAGAAAAAGGGGGAAAATATTGTGGTGGTGCCTCCAAGAACTAAAAATATCACTGTTCTGCGATCCAGCTATTACACCCTCTCAAATACATCAAAAGGAACTGAAGCACAACAGACACGTTCCCTCACAGCTGGATTTGCTGCAGCACCGTTCAAAATAACCAAGGGACATCACCTGCCTAGGCGGCCATCGACAGGCCACTGGGTGGAAACCARCAGTGCGTGTGCACAGTGGAGTTGTCCTGAGTCCACTCAGCCACAAAAGAAGGAAACTTGTGTCTTGTGTTTGCTGTGAGATGGCGCCCTCATATGTGGGTCTCAGACTGTGTGTGTGTGTGTGTGTGTGTGTGTACATTAACATGTACATATACATATGTCAAGTGGGTCTGGTAGGGTGGCAATTATCAGGAGTGGAAGGAGGGAGAAAAGAGGAGAGCAGAGTGGTGATCATGGTCAGAGTGTGATACACATGGATGAAAATATACATAGAAAACCTACCACTGTGTCCATGACGCACCCATGTGGTGCGATATACATATGTGGGGTATGAATGAATATATACCAATGTAAAAGGAAGCTCTTACTTTAAAATGCGTCATGGAATTTTTCTTAACGAGGTTCAGTCATGGCGACAGTCTTAGAGGGCATCAGGAAATCAGTGTTCCTCACTGCTCTGGAGAGCTAAGGTAAGACATATCTGTGATTTCTGAATGGTTTTCCAATACTACTACAACAGTGAATGGGAAGCTCTCTGGGGGAGAAATGAATTCTTTTAGCTTCCATCATCATTATTTGCAAAATTTTCAGAATTTAACTTGCCAATGAAACCTGGGAGTGGAGCAGAGAGATTGGGACACAAGGCACAACCCAGGAAAAGCACAGCCTGGAAGCTTCCATGCTGGAGATCCTGACAGAAAGATATCCAGAGAGCCGAGCTCTGTTGGCCACTGGGCTGTCCCTGTCCAGACACAGGGCATATGAATGAGAAGGTGTTCAGATGATGCCACCTACCTAAGAAGTCCTGAATGAGATGCACTGTGCTGAGCCTAGCCAATCAGCCCTTCGAATGTGAGGGTCAACACATGTTCTGGGGAAATGCTTAGCAGGAGAATGTGTTGCATAATAAAGCCCTGGGTTTCATTCCCCAGAACTACATAAACTAGGTTTGGTGGTCCCATCTTCCTGGAGCTGGGAGAGAAAAGGAAGGAGGAGGAGGAGGAGGAGGAGGAGGAGGAGGAGGAAGAGAAATGGAAGGTCTAGGAATTGTTATAAATACTCCTGTAAGGAATCCCCACCTGCAGGTGCACATGAATATGAGACCCCTTGATGCCGGTTAACACCGGCCATTCCTGATGGCAGGGCTAATGCCTTTGGAAGGTCAAATGAGTGAATTCATGCATGCCATAGGCGCAGCGTCTGCACACAGCAGGGCCCCCACCCACTCAGACTCTGGCTCTGTGAATGGAGTGAAGCCGGGCGGAGGTGCCACTCCCTTTTTGCACTGGCACACTGCTTGGCTGTGACACAGGTGATCTTGGGGACTTGTCCCTTAAAGCCAATGGTGCCCCTGAGAGTCTTTCTTCCTTAAATGGCCATTCCCATCTGCCTGCGTGGCCCTTCTAAACCCTGCATCTCGCTAGTGAGCCATGTAAGTTACATAGTGTCTGTTTAGTTTTCCGTTTTTTGTTTTTTGATACAATGTCTCACTCTGGTAGCCCAAGCCGGATTTGAATTTTGAACTGGGGGCGAATGATCCAGTTGTATGATAGGTTGTACCCTGGACTCGAAACTTGGAGCAATCCTCCTCCCTCAGTCTCCCAAATGCTAAGACTACAGGTGCGTATCATTATACTCAGTGTAAGCATTTCTTTATAAGGAAGTCTTCCCTGGTCATCAACCTCACACAGGCTCTGAGCCTTCTAACTCAAGGTCATAGAGTTCTCCTCCACTCAGGTTCTTGTTCACATCTGCACGGTAGATTCACACTTAGCTTGTTGCAGACTGGGCAGCCAGTTCCCAGATAGTATGGCTATTGTATGCCCAGCATCTAACTCATGCTTAGCTATCCATGAGCCAATCCAGGAAAAATAATGGAACAGGCAGGCAAGGAGATCACCTAGAAGCAGCCTTGCTGGTCTGAATGGGACCAGACTCAGCAGCTGTCCAGGCTGGGGACCCCAGTTGCCTCTCTCAGGCTGTGGCCTCATTAGTCTACATTTTCAAAACCTGTCTTATGCCAAAATCATAAAGATGATTTCCTCTTGGAAAGGACACCGCCTCATTTGCTTGCAACAGTCACTAATGTTCCAAATTTCCCCTCAAAATTTCATGTCAATGATCCCACAGGGAATTTAAAAGTAAAACCAGAAAAAAAAAATGATGTGTGTCAGGGGGAAATGTCAGATGAGAACCATAAATGTATTACAGATCTTCAACTAATATTGCTGCTGTCAAAGTTCAAGGATTAAAGAATCATCAGTGGGTCACCTTCCCCAGGAGCCCATCCCTTCCTGACAGTGGTGACCCGCCCCTAGCTGCCTTGCCAAGGGTGACTGCTTCAGATGTAAAACCGATGGCTTCATTAACAAGGAGACTGTGGTCTCAGCGGTCGCAAGGCTCACCCTACCCTGGGAGAGGCAAGCCCTACTGGCTGGCAGCAAAGGACCTTACCAGATGCAGGGGAAATGTCTTCATATATGCAAGGGCAACCTACATGCTTGCTTTATAACATGGGCTGCCCTGGTCCAAGAATGACACAAAGTCTTTATAATCAGGGCCACATCCAGCAAGTTCCGAGTACAGCAGGGAAAAATTTCAGACCCAAGTCCACAGGGTAAAGAGATGGCGGATAGTCTGACATGGTGCCATGAGTTTCTCGGGTGTGGCTCCTGTCCTGTCTCCTGTGCCCCTGTATTCTCAGTGCCTATCAAGACCTGTCACATAGTAGAAGGTCAATCAATGCTTGATGGGCTGGGGAGAGAGGCTGTTAGGCAGAGTGACTTGTCTTGCAATCATGAGGACCTGGGTTCAATCACCAGAATGCACGTAAAACAAATCCTGTGTGTCACTGTGCCTGAAATCCCAGTGCAGGGACACAGAGGCAGGAGGACCCCTGAAGCTCACTGGTTGGCCAGCAAAGGGGAATATCTTCCGGTCAGTGAAAGATCTTATCTCAAAGACACAGGGTCCCTGGCTGCTGAGGAAGCGGTGGAACCCAAGGTTGACTGACCTCTGGCCTCCACACACATATACACACATGCACATGTCCCAGCACACACGTGTACGTACGTGAACATTCACCTTACACACAGATAAAATAGATACCTGTTAGACAAATCGAATTCGTGAGTAAACCGTTAACTCTATAGCTTGGGCCTGAGCACAGCTGCAGTGCAGCTCGAGAGCACTGTGGATCTTGCCTTGACCTTAACTGGCTATGGCAAGGCTTTAAGAAAATCACTTTGGCTCTCTGTGCCTCGGTTTGACCATCTATAGACAAGGCACACAGCACTCATCTCCCAGGGAAGTGTGGAATACATGAGGACCACACAGTGCTTGGGACAGTGACGTAGGAGACCTGTGAGGAGATCTGTCTCATGGTGGCAGATACTGAGTACCCAATGCATGCTGGCCCCTGTGCTCAGAGCTTTCTATGCACCATCGACTCTGGTGAACCCTTGGCAGGTTTTATCCATTTTAAGAAGTGTGGCAGAAARAAACTCATATCTCATTTAAGCCACACCTTCTCAACACAGCAGATACCTCTGTTCCTGCTTCAAAGATGAAGGAGCTGAGAGACAAGGACCAGACAGTAATGCTCTCCCACAAGTGACAAGGTTCCCTCCCAGCCCCACTGCCTTCTCTTAGTCAGCTTCTGCAGTCCCAGAAACACTTACTGTGTCAACACCAACACTGTTTGGGCAGGGCACATCTGTAGTGGGTTGGCCTAATGCTGCTTATATTCAAATGCTGATTTTGGGTCCCCAAGACTGGTTGCCCCAAAGAGTGCCCACACCTAAGATGTTAAGTGACCCTGGCCCCAAGTTATTTCCGATATGAAAAATAAAGATGTCAACAACCAATAGTTGGGCAGAAGAGACATGGGTGGGGTCTAGGTTTCCTGGGGGTTTGGGGTCAGGAGGAACAAGGGGAGAAGAAGGCAGGGGGGAGGAAGGAGAAGCCACTATGGGTTAGCTGGCCCAAGGGCTGGCCAGTTAGAGTTAAGAGCAGACCAGATGGAACATAGTAAAGTAATTACATAGTAAGTAAGAACTCGGGGTTATTGACAGGAGAGTAGATTCTAACAGCATGGAGGGCAGGCAGCTGCCCAGCTGTCACACCATTTAGGGCTTATCATAAATATAAATGGTGTGTGTGTGTGTGTGTGTGTGTGTGTGTGTGTGTGTGTGTGTGTGTGTGTGTATGTGGGTGTGGGTATGCTATGTATGTGTGTGTATGTGGGTGTGTATGTGTGTGTGCACACGTGCATGTGCGTGCACATTCGCGCATGCTCGCACATGCATTTCCAGGAATTTAATAACCAAAGGTGGGTTAGAAAACCCTGGGCTGGGATTTAAATACTTTCTACAGCATACATCACCCACTACAGCCCCACCCCTCCCTTTTCAAGTCCATTTACACCTCCTGAAAGAACGTGTGACTTGCTCATCTGTTTGCAAGTGATCTGCCAGGCGGATCTGTTCTACCAGCCTGGGGATCTAGGAAACTATGGGTACTTGATGGGATGGTGGGGGAAGGGAAAGAGAAGGAGCAGGAGAAGGAAGGAAGAGGGAAGAGGAGAGGAAAGCGGTGGGTGAGAGGGAGGGTAGAAGGAGGGAGGGTGGGAAACTTCTCCCCTTCTTCCACATTCTCACCTCTCCAGTGGCATGTCCTGGGAGTGGCTACCAGTCATTTAGGCATCATAATATCCTGTCAGAAAGCAATGAAGCCCAGCTTGGCTAGAGAAAAAGAGAGTCAAAGAGAACAGACAGCTAGGGCAGGGGGTAAGAGGAAAGGCGCATGGCTGTGGGGCTGGAGGCTTGAAGAGGGAGAATGTGAAGATCCCTTCTGTTCCCCGGAGCCTCAGCTGACTTGGTAATCTGCATGTGACTATGATCTCTGTCACCCACCGGCCAGAGGCCCTCAAGTCTCAATGTGTCATTTCTCCTCCTCAGCCTGGAAACCTTCTTGAAATCTACCTTCATGCTTAGCAGGATATACTATGTTATCCAACTAATTTAGATCAATTAATTGATTGGTTTTTGTAATTACAGGATTACTCACCTAGCAATGAGAAAATGAGTTTGAACAATAAAGAGCACTAGACAATGGAAACAACTCAGTCTGAGTGGACTCCCCCCCGCCCCCCCGTGTACATGCACACATACACACTTAAACACACACTCACACCCTCCCCTGTACACACACACACACACACACACACTCACACACACACTCACACGCACACTCCCGGATACATACACATACACACACCCTCCCCCATACACATATACACCCTCCTCCATACATACACACCCTCCCCTCTACGCAAACACACACACACATCCTTCCCTGTGCACACACAAACACCCTCCTCCATACATACACACCCTCCCTTGTACACACATACCCTCTTCCAGACACACTTATACACACACGTACATGCACACACACCCTTCCCTGTATACACACACACCCTGCTCCATTCACACACGCCCTCTCCATACACACACACCCTCCCCTCTACACAAACACATACACACACACATCCTTCCCTGTGCACACGCAAACACCCTCCTCCATACACACACCCCCTCTCCATATACACACATACACACACCCCTTACACACACACACACACACACACACACACACACACACACACAAGCTCTACCTTGCATTGCTTAGCGCAGACTAAATACAAGCGATAATGCATGGACGGTTCTGTCCAGTGTCCAGGGCATTTTTCAAGGCACCTCATGGCAAAGCAGGGTCTGGTGATTACCAGCTCTCAGGAGGTTCTGGGCAGAGGCCAGCCTCTACAACTGACAGTGCTTTAGAAAGCACGATTCGCTGTGCTTTTAGCCTGTTTTCTTGCTTATTTGAAGTCATGACATGAAGGGGCAGGACCTGGTGATTGCTTGCAGATATATAAATATGCAATGGAGCAGTAGAGAGAGCCATGCCCAGGAGCTGGCCTGAGGTCATCTGCATACCTGCTAAGAGACGCCTGTGGTCAGGTGTGGCGCGCCCGCACTTCCTTTTTCATAAAATTCTTCATTCCTGTAGTTGCCACACTGAACACATGTGGAGCCTTCGAGCTTCTCCGAAAGGCATCCATGGGCTGCCCTGGGTACCCCTGCCATTATCAGGATGCTCAGAAATCCCTAGTCCTGCACTAGGAGAACGGCTCAGTGCTTGGTAAGGTGCTTGCTGTGCACACATGAGTTCAGATCTAATACCCATGTGTGTCGGGGGTAGCAGCTCCTGTCTCTAACCCCAGCACTGCGGCAGGGGCAGGATGATCTTTGGTACTCACTGCATACCCAGTGTAGCCCAGTGGTGAGTTCCAGGTTCAGTGGGAGACCCTACCTCAAAAACTAAAGTGGAAAACAATAGACAGTAGACCCATAACATTACAGGAGCGTGCGCGTGCATCCAGCACACACCACACGCCACATACACCATGCCACTACCCACACCACAAACGCCATACACCACACACACCATACACACTACCCATACCACCCACACCATATACCATACATCACACACACCATATACACTACCCACACCACACACACACCATACACCACACATACCATACACACTATCCACACCACACACACCACACACCACACACACCATACACCACACATACCATACACACTACCCACACCACCCACRCCATATACCACACACACCATACACACTACCCATACCACCCACACCATATACCATACATCACACACACCATATACACTACCCACACCACACACACACCATACACCACACATACCATACACACTACCCACACCACACCACCATACACCATACACACCATATACACTACCGACACCACCCACACCATATACCACACACACCACACACAACCATACACACTACCCACACCACCCACGCCATACACCACAAACAATACACACCACTCCCAGATACACATACACCACAACATAGACCACTTAAGCACATGTGCAAGCACACACATACACACACCCCACATATACACACACCAATACACAGTACACATCACATACTCACATACCAATCCCCAATCCACCCTATACATATCACACACAAGCATACACACATAAACACACAACACATACATACACACCAACACACACCACACATCACATACTCACACACCAACACACCACACACACACACTCCTTTCTTCAAAACTTCAGCTCCTTCCAGCCTCTGTGGACGCCAGTGCCTCTTCTACATGCTCTTCCTACAACCTTCTGTTTCCCGCTTGAGGACTGCAGAGCCCTTCACCCTGATTGTTTCTCCACACCGCCTGTAAGAGAGGATCTCGGGGTCTAGATGTGTGTGGAGTCCACTTGTGTTGTTGTGTTTCTGCTTCTCTGTTAACATCTGTTACCATCGGGGTGGGGGTGGGGTGTCTCTATGAGTGTTGGTTTGAACGTCAGCTTTGGGATTTACCAGGCCTGTGACCTCTGCCAAGAATTTCAGGTTTTCAAGCCTCTGGTACATGTAACAGGAAAGGAGATGGCAGTGTTTGCAGAGCTGTGCTACAGTGTAAAAAGGCAGACACTGCAAAGTAAGTGGCCAATTCAAAAACACACACAGGCACCTACAGCCATACACGCATGCACACATCTGTGGACAGACACATTTACGCATCGTATATAGCTATTTGGGTGAGCGCGCTTGCAAACAGAGTATAGATCTACATATTCATAGTGCATAGCTATGATTTTGGATATAAATGTTTATGGGGGCACATATACAAACAGTGCGCAAAGCTGGATTTTCATATGTATAAATCTGTGACTTTATAAGTGTTTATGTGAGCATGCATATATATATATACATTCATGCATTTATAATTATAGGTGCACACATACACACATGTAAAAACAAGAATGTGCGTGTATATCCTGCATGCATTTCATATAACTATATGCATGAGTGACATGTGTACATGAGTCCCTTTATCTGTAAATATTGTCTACATGTGGGTATGGATACGCCATTACTCCTCTCTTCATCACCCCTTAATCCTTAGAGGCAGCTTGAGCCCAGGGTGTAGATTTGCTTGGGCTACGTGTTCAGAGTCGATGGATTTAGCAGAAATATATTTCTGAAGAGAGCGAACATGCTGAGCTGAAAAGAGCTTCTTRTCAATGCGCTAATCCAAGAGGGATGGACCCTGGGGGGGCAGCGGGGAGCAGAGCTGGGCCAAAGCTAGGAAGAGGAAATCTTCTCAGAGTCCTGGTTGGATGAAGGAAGGGGCTCTTGCCATAAACAGAGAACAGGCATTCTGTAGTGCACTACAGAATGGGGTCGGGGGCTCTGTGCAGCAGAACTTAGCTGTGTTCTGACAAACAGGCTCAGCTGACACCCGCCCTTGCGAAGGTCTGGCCTTAGATGCCTCATCTGCCCTCCAGGAGTTGTCCTTGCCCTCGGCCATGTTTGTGCCCATCCCTGGGTTTGCTTCCTTGGTATATACTCAGCTCACAGCAACATCGGTCTGTCCTTTGTGGGCATTCAGGGGAGCAGAGACTACCCAATGTCCCCCTGCAGATGTGACACAGATGCTGAACTAAAGGGAGGGAGGACAATTTTGATAAACGTGACCACTAAAAAAATATAAATTCTTCTAAACGGACTTCAGGGATGAACACAGGTTTCCTGTCTTTTACGTCTCTTCATCTATGTACCTCACTTCCTGGGATCTCTGTGGACTTCCTAACACACCAGGCCTGTCCATCCTCTGCCATTTGGAGGGGCGGGAAGCCCTGACGGCATCTTCCTTATTCAAGAATTAGCTTGCAGGTCTATTCCCTGGCAAGATTGTCCCTACCCACTTCCCACGAAGTCACACACACTCTTCCCCAAGGGAAGCACTACTTACTTACTTTCYTCAACAATCTTCATTCATAGACACCGCCCTCACCCTTCCCGTAACAAAAGCCAGCCTGTTCCGGGCAACGGTGCCCCCCAGCCCAGGCTTCCCCAGCTTCTACTGAGGGAAACACACTTTGCAACACATTTCTTCCTAAACTGAAACAAAACCCAGAAATGTGTTTTATCAGGCCCTCAACACGTTTCTTGCATTCAGAGAAAATTGGAGGGGGGGGGACAACCCACTACCAACAACAACGTAATCACCCTCCCCCCAGCAGTCATCTGTGGTGTTAAACTGCATATAATTAAATTAAAAGCATCCATGAACTATGTGGAATATAATGGTTTGAACAAACCTCGAATTACTGTAATTAAAGCTTGCGGAGACCTCACAGTGTAATGAGCGGTCAACAAATCATACCCAGCCAAGTGACAATGTGTTATTAGGGATGCTGGTTCACAGCGGGAGACCCAGAGGGGACACTTGGGATCCGGAAGGAAACAAGACTACAAATGGACCTTTATCCTGAAATGCTTGGGTGAAGAATCTCGGACCCTCACTGGTCCCAAATTGCTTCTGCTTATGACTGGTGGGCTACAACGAGTTGACTCATTTCTGAAAATGGAGGTAACACATCCATTGAGCACTTTTCACGTTCCAGGCACTGCTATGAGCATTTGATGTCAAATATGGACTAGCTCGCTTGTCCATATCACAGTCTCTCTCAGAAATACAGGTGAGGAAACTGAGGCACAGAGCAGGAGGCGAGTCAGTTGTCTGTGGTCCTGTGAGTTAGTTACTTCTTTCCACTTACACTTCGAGGGGCAGCCTGTCACGTTGGAGAGAGAGCATGAGGCAGCTGGTCATGTCGGAGCCACAGTCAGGGGAACTTGAGAGCAATGAACGCTGGGGCTCAGCTCTCTCTTCTCCCCTCTGTTCGTTATGGACTCCAGTGCTTGTAGTGCTGCCGCCCCACATTGTGAGGGTGGGTCTTCCCACCGGGGTGACCCTAACATATAAGCTTTCCCACAGACGTACCCAGTGGTTTGTCTTTTTGCCCTTCCGTGGACGCTTTCCCGTAGACATACTCAGGGGGTTGTCTTTTTGGTGATTCTAAATTTTGTCATGTTGACCATCAATATAAGTGACCATATCCTACACTCAGCAGTACGATGGGATGCCCACATGCCATCATTGTTGGTGTCTTTGGTCCCTCCGACTCTCTGCCCTTGGTCTCCTCCTTCCCACCCAACTACCAGCTAAGCACACAAAACCTTCTCACCGCCTACAGCCGATCAGCCGGGTCCCAATGTGCTTCCAGCAGCGTTCAAGGGGCAAGAGAAGAAAGGAATATGGGATTTGTTAAGCAAGATGTCTGGGCCAGTATTCAAGGTCTGAAAACGTAAAGTGTTCTACTCCACTCAATGCAACAGTTCTGGCAGGGGACGGAACTTCTTTCTCCTCACCCTGAGCAACTCTCCAACTGCTGCCAGCTAAGGACCACGGGATGCAGTTTAGTTCTGACCGGCTACTTACAGATGAGGTGAAGCTTCACATGGGAAGGTGCTCAGTCCTACACATTAGCCTTCAGATAGGATCCTAAGCCTGGGTGTGTTCTAGAACGTGCATTGACACAATTCCCACAACTCCCTCAGCTTCTATTAACTGACATGACCGGCTCGTGGCATTTCGCAAAACACTCCATTTATCCCCTTCATCGTTATAAAGAACACCATGGGGCGCAGAGATCAACAGGCACATGGGGTCACGGGGAGAAAAATGTGTAACGGGCATTGCATCTCCTCACTTTCACTGGATGAGGCACTTCCACCATGTTTATGTGTTTGGGATCTAGAATCCTGGTCCCTCAGAGTTTGCATGGAGGCCTCATTGGACATAGTTGCTTTGATCTTTAGTTGTTGGGAACCCGTGAGAGCTCCTGCCTCACTTCCCTCCTTCAGGCTGGGGAGGGGTGAAATTTTGTTTCTCTAACCCTGGAGCTATCTAGCAGCCTGCCAAGAATTAACTCATTAAACCAAAGATGTATCTACTAACTCACTAAACCAAAGAAGTATCTACCACCAAGGGGATGATGACAAGGAATTTGGGGGTGAGGGGATCTGTGTGAGAAGCAGGGGTCTTTTAGGTTACGAAGCCATACTGCTTCTCTCAAAGTGGCAATGATTCAACCCCAACCTCATCTTGGTTTTGCTAGGGAACAGAAACCAAGAGCATTTCTCAGAAGCCCTTAGCAGCTAGCTGAATGCTCATGACCACAGCTCTCAGCACCTGAACACAAAGCTTCCGCCCACAATGGTAGCCAATCTTCCCTCCTCCATCTGTGCTAGGTCTCATATACCCTAGATATAACCCATTAATCTTTGGCAGTTGCCTGCTGTTCTCTACTGTCCAAGACACCTGGGTAGTTTCCTTTCAATTCATGCCCCCCACCCCCCGTTTTGTGGTTTCTTGCTGCGCCTGCTTACAGGGTCCGAGACCAAATAGGAGAACTGAGAGTCAGTGGAGATGAAGGATATACATCTATTCTAGTGCAGTACCGCAGCCAGACACTCAGTGTGCCTACTCGCCTGCCGCAGGCTCCCGAGGCCTTAGAGCTGGGCACACAGCAATGTCTGGGCAGGTGCTCCGGCATATGCCAGATGAATAGGTCTTTGCAATGGTTCTACAAACTGGGGGAGACCATCCTGACTGCATGGATAATGTCCACAATTCTCAGAGAGAGCAAGAGATGAGTGTAAGGTCCCGTAGCCAGTCAGAACTGATATCTGTGCTAGCTGGGCTTCCAAATGTGGTTTCCACAACATGGCAAAGATGCGGGAGGCTGGTAAGGTGGTGGCAGAAACTCAGAAGTTGGGATGCAATGCTTCAGTTGGGAACACTTTATAAATTAGGTCTCTGAGGCTTCACGGCAATGGGGGTTGGGAGGCGAGGATGGCACAGGATCCCAGTGTCAGCACATCCAACACAGCAGAGTGAGTGGCCAGGGGCAGCTCCCAGGAGTGGACACCTTTTTTGAAGCCTTTTATCTTAACCCCAGGTACTTGGAGCGCTATCTACACAGAAGCACTTTTTTGCCCATAAAAAGCACTGCCAGCTAATACCACTCTGAGCCTTTGATGCAGAAAAGCCCACGTCGGTCAATAAGGCTTTAGTCTCTGGGTCTTGAGAGGCAGGCGGCTCTCAGCTGGATATAGGGGTCACAAACAGGGCTCAGCAGCCCCGAGGAAACTATGCCTCTGATCCCCCAAACCAGCTACATCCAAGAAAACACCATCATGTGTTGACTACTCAGAACTCTTGTCCCAAATATTTCCTGCCTGGAAAATGACTCYTAGTTCCAATTTCCAGACCTACTCTAGAGAGCATCCATAAAACACTTTCATTTCCAGCTTGCACTTCAGATCATATTTCCCCACAGGCCCTGTGGATTTGCGAGGCTCTTGAAGACCATAAAATCACAGGAAGTGCCACCATGTGTTTCTGAGACAAAA
>BDUI01000971.1:37791-48885 GCA_002335545.1 Apodemus speciosus
GCAATGCCTCTGGCTGAGTGAAATAGAAAATCTTAAATTGCTGTTTGCCGAAAGGCTCTGGGCTCCTTGGGAGGGCAGTACCATTTGAGCTTTTTGAACATAGATCTTTGGGGGGTGAGCCTTTAATTAAGTGAAACAGGTTTATATTTATTTATACCTTAGAAAAGTGAAATACAAAAGGAAAAAAAATAGAGCAAATAAACTTCATTAAGTACTTGAAAGTAAGCATTTAGAGAATCCTTTAAAGAATCAGCAAATTAATTATATCAATATTTGGGCACAAGGAGGTTTGCATACAGTATTTGGCTTTGATTTTTAACACTCACCAGGGAAAGCAAAACCCTATTATAGACTGGGAAGTCTTGTTCACTCTCAAAGGAGGCCTCTTCCTTGCTTAGAAAGGCGRCCTTTCCCCCAATAAATCCTAAAAGGACTCTGTTGCCYGGACCTTTCCRCAGCGTATGATGGATGAACCTAATGGTCAGTAACACAACGACCAGTTTTGCAAGAAGTAGAGTAACGGCCTTCGTACAAATGCTTCTAAAAATCTTCAATAAAAACCGAGGGCGTGATGTTAAATGGTCGTTCAGCGGATGTGCTTCTCCAGAGAGCCAAGCAAATATTGTCCAGTTTGCTGGGTTTTATTGTGATGCTGCCTGACAGRCTTTCTAGGAGCTGAGAGATGAGACATTTTACCAGGTTCACTTTACCCTCTCACAGCATTATCATCAGCTCCGTGCCTCGTAGGGGACACTGGGAAAATCCTCTCCCRAAAGGCGGTACCTACTGAACTTTCTAAGTGGATCTGACTTCACAGGGGACTTCCATTGGTTGAAACACTTACTTGATCTTTGAGTTGCTGTCTCCATGTTATTTCACTTTGCAGCCTGCCACGCCTCCTGCCACACGTGTGTGGGTCCTCAGCCCTCTCACTGTACCCAGTGCAAGAAGCCAGAGGCAGGACTACAAGTGGAGCATCACTCAGGGGAAAATGTCCCTTATGGCAAGTGTGTGTCCCAGTGTGGAACCCACTTTTATTTGGAGAGCACTGGATTGTGTGAAGGTAAGTTTGGTTGGCAGACATGCTGGGTATATGTCCTTACCTTTTTTTTTTAAAAAAAGAATTATTTATTTATTTTATGTATATGAGTACACTATAGCTGTACAGATGATTGTAAGCTTTCATATGGTTGCTGGGAATTGAATTTAGGACCTCTGCTCTCTTCGGTCAACCCTGCTCACTCTGGTTAACCCTGCTCGCTCAGGTCCAAAGATTTATTATTATAAGTAGCTGTCTTCAGACACACCAGAAGAGGGCATCAGATCTCATTACAGATGGTTGTCAGCCACCATGTGGTTGCTGAGATTTGAACTCAGGACCTCTGGAAGAGCAGGCAGTGCTCTTAACCGCTGAGCCATCTCTCCAGTCCTGTTCTTACCTTTTAAAGTTCCTATGCAGTGGAACTACATCCAGGGAGACCTAGCGAGATCTTTGACTTCCCGTGAACAGGCTTCTAGATTTTATTTACTTATTTGTTTGTTTATTTTTGGTAAATCAGGAAGCCAGCATGCAAAAGAGTGACCTCATTGATCTCCTTTGTCCTGTGAATCATAGATGATCTTCAAGAGCCTGAAGTCCTGNACATCCAGGGAGACCTAGCGAGATCTTTGACTTCCCGTGAACAGGCTTCTAGATTTTATTTACTTATTTGTTTGTTTATTTTTGGTAAATCAGGAAGCCAGCATGCAAAAGAGTGACCTCATTGATCTCCTTTGTCCTGTGAATCATAGATGATCTTCAAGAGCCTGAAGTCCTGGTCTTAGAAGATCTAGCCAGAAATTCTTTCAGAGACCTGTGTAGGTAGCCAAGGAAGACTCTGATCTTATTAATTAATTAATTAATTAATTAATTAATATTTCTAATTGGTACTCAGGAATTATTCCCTTCAGGGCAAAATCTGAATGGCAGTCAAGATCTTGACGTTATCCATGTTATCACTATGTCATATTATCCATAGGGGGTGGATAGCATCCTTAACAGTTCAGCTGAGCAGCCAGGCCACAGCGAGAGCCTGAAGATGAAGGCTTGGCTTCCATATTTTTGGCGTCTTTTYCKGTCCTGAAAGAAGCTTCTGTGTTTATATAGAAATTGGATTAGGCTACTGAAAATGATAATGTATTAACAGTGTCTTGTCGTTGTTCTCATAAAGGATGGTTCTGTGTTAGGAAAAATAGAAAAATAACTGCTTTCTTAGCGAAACACCAGAGCTTTCATCATTTTGCTGTAATACTCTGAGTCTTTTGTTCTTTCCATGGCTTTAAGAGTTTCTTTGTGTGATGGAACTGTAAGCACATTGCAGGTTTGACCTTGTTCCTATTAACTGACAATGGCTTCAACCTCGGATTTGAATGTAGACTTGATGAAAATTGTAGGATGCAAGCTAGGGTCAACATTTCTGACAGCACAGTTAGATATATGTGGACTCCAGATACCCAGAGCCTTGTCTGCTCTGAGCACTACATTCAGAACATTAGAACTGTCATTGTCTTCCACACAGGCAATGTGCCAGAATGGTAGACGCTTGAGAATATAAACTTCCTGGAAAWTTTGAAGTCCCTTTGCTTCATTTGTATAAATAATGGTCCATACACTCAGGTGTTTGAGCCCTTGCTTCCAGGATGGTACAGAGTTTAGGGGTTTACATGGGTACAGRAACTTCACTGTTCTTCAGAGGTCTTGACTTCCACCCAAATGTGTATATATATGAATATATATAATATATATTCATGCATTGTCCAATCTTTGTAGTTTCAAATCCATTACTCTGTTTCCACARCCATTTCTGATACTCTGAGTCCTGATGCCATCCCAGGGTACTTGCGACACCGCCTTCCCCCTGTGGCTTGGCTCCTTCTGGGTACTATGATGGAGAAAGATGCATCTACATTTTTTGAGACCTACTGACTTTAGGGTTTGGGTGGAGGGACACTCTCGTCTCTCRTTAAACTTCTACCTGAATACATTCAGTGATTTGGGGTCTACCAGATAAACTCCTGCTGAGTGGCACTACCTACTCCCGAGGACATCTGAACAAACACCCACTCTCCTGAGACGAAGACCTAATAGCAAAGTAAAGATGCCAACCAACAAGGGTGAAGCTGTTGGTCCGGTGCATCTTATTTGGATTACTTGTAGGAGTCTGGGTGAGAGGTTAGAAATTAGTCAATGGCACTGCATACCAAAAGCAGCCCTGCCCCTCCCCCAGCATAGGTGATGACTGGAAACCTGGAGTTCATGGCACTCCTTGTAGGCAACTTGACAGGTTGGAGTGACTCTGTCCTTTTTAGACAGCTAACTAGTCTGCGCTGTCCATGCGGTTCAGAATTCCTACTCCTCTTCCAGGCGGCTCAAATRATCTGCRAGTGTCTCTCAGCAGTTCTTACTGCTTATAGCATCTTGGAGACGGAGGGGCCTTTTTCAGTTTCAGGAACTTCCTGAAGCTTCTGAGTGTCTACTCCCTGAGGCTTAAGGGGCTTCCCTTTAGAACAACCTGAGTTTTAATGGGATCCCCTGCAGGACGGAATGTCCTTTATAACTTCCCTTTATAACAACCTGTGTCTTACCCAGCTTCCCTCTTAGAAGGAACATATCAACTCAGAGGAAATTGCTACACAGAAGCTTCCTCAAGGTCCCTGCTTTCTCAGCAAGCTCCTGGCACCCTAAGAAACATTAAGTGCAATGCATACCCCTGCTTGGTGGGAAAGTACAGAGAGAAAACAGAAGGAAACAATAGAAAGAGAAAACATGTATTCCTTCTTTCTTCCTCCTCTTCCTCTTTCTCCTTTCTCTTACTGTTTTCTTCTCTSCCTGTCCCCCTCCTAAAGAGGTGTTTTATGATGTGTTAGAATCCRAGAAAYTGGTCTCTGTGGCTCCAGGCATGTATCCTGGGTCTCTGTGCCCTGAGGTCTGAGTGGAAACTACAAAAGGAACAGACCTCAGTGAACACTGGCCTTCCCAAATGCAGAAGCTGTGTGAGCCTCTTGGCTTTCCTGGAGGTTGGACAAATGCTGGAGAAGCCCCAGTTCTCCCTGCCAAGAGACTCTGATTTTCCCCCATGGGACCTATGATCCCCCRGAGAAACTGGAACAGAAAAAAAAAATCATCCTTCTAATCTGTACAGTGAAACTTATCACTGTCTCATAGTTTCAGGCCTTATTTTTGAAGGCCTTATATTTGGACTGAGTTCTAAAGAATGAAGCAAAGCGCTCAACATTTTTGAGRGCTACAATTTCAAGCAAAGCAAAAATTTATATTAAGTGATGCTATTTGGCTGGGAAAATAATAATCATGCCATGGGAAATTACTTATTTTGATCACTTCAGCATAACAGCAGCCTCTGGGGACAGGTGGGACAGCCGTGTSCTAGGAGAAGAAGCCAAGGCTCAGGGAAACTCAGGCTGCAACTTACCCCAGATTACACAGGYAGCGTGGGGTGTGGGTGCGAGGAACCTAAGTCTGGGGACTCCAGCTTGTACTTGTAGCCACCAGGCCACTCATTAGAGATACACCTCTCATTAGATGTGTGCAACTACTAGGCCCCTTTATACACAGAGCCAGAGAAGCACAGCACACCAGGGCAGCCGGCTGGTGTTTCTTCAGTATGAAAAAGCATCCTTGGAAAAGAGAAGGGTCCCAGAACCCCTGTCATATGGGCATCTTTTAGAAAAGATTAAACTCTGATCCTTCTGGGAAGGCTTAATTGTGGTCAGATATAGAAAGACTGCCACGACCTCTCGAGTCTCTGGTACCCCATGATTGTAGGCTCGTTAACATAATATTATTAGGTATCCCACACACGTTRTCTGCTCACATTATGAGCAAATCCCTGTGCAATCTCCACCAGGTAGGCTGCTGTACTCAATTTGCACGTGATGAGAATGTGGCAGAARGAGGTTAATTGAGTTGCCCAGCATTCTGCTGGGAAGCTGAGCGCGACTCCCCGTTGTTCYCAGCGWTACCTGAGTACCAAGTGAGCTGATTGATGTGTTTCCTGTCATTCATTCTGCATCTTCGCAAACCCCTTTCTGCCCACAATCTGTTCCACTTTCATCACTGCTGAAGTGGTGTTTATAAAGCCAGGTGTGCGCACCCTGTGAGATTGGATGCATCTCCTCTTTCCACAGCTTCCCAGGTCGAGCACTCTCCATTCCAAGTGCTTGTCTATAACTGAGAAACAACTGGTTTCTGGGACTCTCTCTTCTTCCTTTCTTGGAGACTGCAGCATGGAGTGACTGGAATATTACTGCAGTTAATGGAAGAGAGAGGCAGAGACATGACACAAAGAAGGGATTTACACAAAGGCTTCTGATGTGTCAGGAGTTAATAGAAACCTTTGAATTATATGATGAATCAGGAAGAAGTTATCTTCTGCAAGATGAAGCAACTGAGCTCAACATCTTTGACTAAAATCCTAGTCTTGTTTTTGACTAGAAGATTGTGTGTGTGTTTGTTTGTGTGTGTGTGTGTGTGTGTGTATGTGTGTGTGTCTGTGTGTGTGTGTAATTAATCAACAGTGAGCAAAATCAACAGTGATTTTGGTGAGCAAAATCCAGAAGCACTCTTTCCTTATTCATTCCTTACACTACTGTTGACTGAATGCCTCTTTTGGGTGTTGTGCAATTCTAGACACCAGAGATGTCCTTGCAAATAAGTCAAATCAAACTTCCTGTGCTTGGGCAAAATATATTCTTGTGGGAGAAAACACTGAATGAGTGAGTTAATGAATTAACGAATGAGTGAGTGAGTGAGTGAGTGAGCAAGTGGGTGAATTAGAATAGTATCTAATTCTATCATACACTTTTGGGTGGTGATCCATGCTATGAATTTCATGGCCAAGCAATTATTGAGAAATGGTCTGAGGCAGCTTCACAGCAGGAGGGTTCTGAGGAGGTGGAGCTAACTATCTCCATGTGTTGGTCCTGTGTCTCGAGCTTCCGCTCAACAAAGAGATGGACCTTTCTGAAGAAAGAACTTTAAATTGGACTTCTTCGCCCTGCAGTCTCAGTGCTTCCAAGTTTGGATAAGAAAAGCTGGCAAAAAGAGTCTATTACTGAGTGTGAACGATGTTTTAGAAGCATTCACCACGGTCAGCCAAATTTAAATTAATATCACCATTAAATATCACCATTTGGGGTTAGTGAAAAGAAGGAGCCAGAGTTATCTCACCCATTCAACTGAGTGTTCATGAGCATGACCGGACTGATGTTTCTTAAGAGAAAGGAAATAGGGAACAGAAAAGAAACACCCATGCTCACACTTCGCAGAAAAACTAAACAAATTGCATATTAATGGAACCCTCCAAAACATCACTAAAGCATATCTCCCTTTGTCACCTTTCCCACTGTTTCCCAGGCCTCTGTTATTTCATCTGAGCAGACGTGGGGTCTTGGGAGGAGCCAGCTAACAGTGAAGCAGTCCTGCTCCATGGGTTCCAAGAGAAGATGTGGTTTCTCAGAAATAAGTCCTTTCTTCCATCTGTGGATCTCTTGTTCTTTGTGTCACAGCTGGATAGTGAAGGCCAGGTCATCCCACTACGGACGCAGCTCAGCCACCATTAAACAGCTTTGCCCATGGTGATGGCTGTGAGCATGGCCCAGGCGGAGATTAGCCATGTAATTGCCCCCATTCCATAGGAGATTAACAACGCATTCTTCCGATTCCCACACGGTTCAGTTGAAGGATTAAGGTTGGCACTCTTTTGAAGAAATTGCTGGTTTTATTTTTACAAATGAACTTCGTTTCCAGGTTGTCTAACTTGCCTTGGATGAGACACTTTTTTAGGGGCTTCAGTTCTAAGTGCCCCTCCCCTGACCCTGCACCCCTGCACTGGGTGACCGGGCTCTAGACTCATGCTGATGATGGGGTCTTCGGCCTCTGCAGCTTTGCAAACGGTCTTCTCCAGTCTCTAACTTAACTCAGCGTCTCTGGCCAAGTCCTACTTACTACACGCCGAAAACCTGCACACATCAGATTTTAGTCTAGTCTTATTTTTTTAAAGATGAATTCACTAGCTATTTTGGCTTATTAATTAACTTGTTTTAGGTGAATGGGGAAGGGAAGAAATACAGTATTTCATGTGTATTTTGATCTATTTTGTCGCTGCTAAGAGTCACCGAGGGCCCCTAGGCAGAGTTTTAATTAAAGAAATAAATGGGCAGGAATCTGCCTGCACCACTCACGAACCTGTGCCTGTTTATGAAGTTGGAATCCCTTTCCAGTAATTGAATAAAACATATGGAATCTATATTAAACAATTATCTTTAATATGGTCCCCAAGGTGCTGACAGAACTACACAAATGCATGCCTTCTGGTAACATTCAGTCCTGTTCACCTTCCCCCCTCTCTCTCACACCCTGGGTGTGCCAGGCTTTGGGATGGAAGAATGAGAAGGATATAGACCAGGCCTTAGGGTAAGCCTGCTCAATCAGGAGAGGCCGATATCTGAACAAGTAATTAACAACACACAGTAGGTGCTGGGGTACAAGAAGGCACAGGGTAAAGAAAAGGCACGAAAGAGGCTGGCTCTTTAGGAGGGACTGTAGCGAGGACAGGCAGAAGAAAAACTTTGAAGGATTAATGGGTATTCTTCAGGAGAAGGAGGGAAAGGGCATTCAAAGGAAAGGAAACAGTGAACCCCAAACCTGGCATGTCTCGAGTAAGTCTTGTATGTCTACCATGAAAGACCAAGGAGGGGAGCCAGGAGGGCGATGCTCCGAGGAGAGAGGTGGCAAGGATCTCACTGCACAATGCTCTACACTTACCAAAGAGACTGCAGTTAACACTATGGTGGTTAGCCAGCTGGTAGAAGACCCGGGGTATGGAAGATCATCTGCTCACTTTTTCCTTTATAAATATTTTTCTGGAACATAAATAGGGAAGTGAAGATGGGCTGGCTGTAAGAATGAGCCACTAGTTCTTGTCACGCATGGTCTGCAAGGTCCTCACAGGGGGTTTCTGGGAATGGACGTTCAGGTGGACTTCACAGAGATGTAGCGAGTGAAGGCAGCAGGAATCCAAGTCTTGGGTATTCCATGTTCCTATGTGAACGTTGGAATGTGGTGGTGGTGGTGGTGGTGGTGGTGGGCAGTTGTGAGAGGGGTCGTGCACAGTAGACATCCAACAGGGGAGTCACATGACATGACAGTGGCAATGACAAAGGCATACATTTCCCAGCACCTGCCATGATTGACATTAAAAATAACTGAAGCAGATAGAAAAACACTGCATGTTTCCTCTTATAAGGGAAAGTGTGTGTGTGTGTGTGTGTGTGTGTGTGTGTGNAAAAACACTGCATGTTTCCTCTTATAAGGGAAAGTGTGTGTGTGTGTGTGTGTGTGTGTGTGTGTGTGTGTGTGAGAGAGAGAGAGGGGGGGGGGAGAGGGAGAGAGAGAGGGAGTCAAAGGGAGTAAGAAAATACTGCATGTTTCCTCTTATAAGGGAACAGAGGTGTGTGCATGCGTGCGCGTGCGTGTACGTGTGTGTGTGTGTGTGTGTGTGTGTGTGTGCATGTGTGTGTGTCTGTGAAAGAAGCAGAGGGGTGAGTACAATGGGGACTGTGGAGGAAGGAGTCTTTTAAGAGGGGAGGGTAGTGGGAGAGGCTATTGGGAGAGGTGTATGCGCAAAATATATTGATATATATATGTTTTAGTGAAACCCATTATTTTGAATGCCAATTAAATTTCTTTTAAAGAAAAAAAAAAGAGTATGTTCGGGCTAAGAAAAGTCATTTTAAAGAAAGCAGAGGTCCAGGAGCACGTGCAGAGGAGGGATACGAGCTCCCCTGAAAGGCCGTGTGAGGACCTCCCGGAGGCAGTGGATTTATTGGAATTCACAAAGGCCAGTGCTGTCCTCATAAATTCTGGACTCAGCAGCCCAGAGGTCAGGGAAGCTGTGCATAGGTCTACCAGAGCAAGAGGAGGGGGAGCAGAGGGCGGAACATGGGGGAAGTTTTCGCGTTTATGCAGAAAACCAAGAAAAGCTAAAGAAATGATCAGAGAAAATGAGAAACCGGATGTGAGGACAATGTCTCCACCCATCTGTGCACCCTTCACAGGCCTGATGCCCACCCACTTAGTCTGTGGGGTGTAATCAATGGAACATAGAGCATGCTAGGAGCACGGCGCCTCGACTGATGCGCAGGAAGCAGAGATGACAAAGACGTATGACCTTCACCCTGGAAGGGATTCCAGTCTAGTTGGGGAGGGGTGACAAACGAATGGGGGAGGATAAATGCTAAACAGAGGTGGGGCGGGAGGAAGGGAACCGGGCTTGAACTAAACGTGCTCACATCTCCAACCTGTTTTGGTGTTCCTGTGGCTCATCCCGGAGGATTGTTGTCATCTACATCTTATTTTGAAAGAGATGTCTACCTCAAAATTCGCTTCTGACATGGCCAGCCAGAAACTCTTTCATGGCGCGAGAGCTGGGATGCAGAACCASCTTGTTGAATAATTAGAAAGTATTCGTCCATTATGTGGAGAAAGAGAGTATAAATTGGATGAGTCCACTGGGTTCCTACTCTTGGAGCTTGGGGAACTCCACTAAAGAGGGGGTGCAAAATTGTAGGGGTCAAAGGGGAAGGAGGATACCAGGGAAACACAGCTCAGAGACGGGAGTGGCAAGCAGTGGACCTCCATGGGTCTGGACCAGGTCCTCTGCATATTTGTTGTGACTACTAGCTTGGTGTTTTTGTGGAACTCCTAACTGCACAGCAGATGTGTCTCTGATTCTTTTGCCTGCTCCTGGGACTCTTCCCCTCCTATTGGGTTGCCCATCCAGCTTCCACATCAAGACTTTTGCCTTGTCTTATTGTATTTTGTTTTGTCATTTTTTTTTTTGTTTTCTGACTCTTGGAGGCCTTCTCTTTTCTGACGGGAGATGGTGGGGGAATGGATCCAGTGGAGAAGGGAGGTGGGCCACAGGGTGGGGGCCCTGGGAGGAATGGAGGGAGGGGTTAATTGTGGTTGGGACGTATTGTATGAGACAAGAATCTGTTTTCAACTTAAAAATGCCAGATAAGTTAAGTAAAAACTAAAGCAAAGAAAGAGAAAACAAAGAAAAGAACAACCCACAACAAAGCAGAAAGCAGGATGGGTGAGTGCTCTCAGTGATCTGATGTGGCTGCCACCGTCAGGCTGGCTCGACTTTCCAGCCAGCTAAAGACTCCTTTAGCGCTGGCTCTTTGGGGGCTTATGTGGTTCAGTTAGACCTTTTCAGATATATACTTAGCCATCAACTGGAAAGCAGATCTCTAAAAATGTTGTATTAGTGAAGGAATTATTCATAGAGCTTTCAAATGCCTTCCAGATAGGCCCAGTGATGGAGTAAGTCTTCCTTGAAGGAACTGAGATTTTAGACAGAGTCCCTGCAAGGAAATAGCTCCAGCGGAATGATCACTCCTAATAAAAGTCACTGGAGTAATGTAGACATTTCCCCCAAACCAGTGCAAAATTGAAGTTTCACGAGATCATTGTTTTAGAGATCTAAATGCTCTTACTAATAAAAAGAGGCTCAGGAGGTCTGTATGCAGCACTGTCCTTTTCCAGACGGCTTGCTCATGGTCAGTGGCTGTCTTTCTYAAGTCTACTGGGAAGCAAAGGCTTGAACCTCTGGGCCTACTAACCTTCTGCCATGCTCATCTTCTATGCTTTCCTGTTTTGTATAAAATAATGCCCTCCATGCACAGTGAGCCAGGCCGCTACACTGACTGTGTGACCAAATAGAATCAAATAACTCAGGTTTATGCTCAGCGAGCATTAACTCACCTTGTCCCAGCTTTCAATTCTACAGTGATACATTCCRGGTCCTATTTATTAAGGCTGTATAACAAGAAGACCTGGGGATTGTAATAGTCTAAAAAAATGTAATGTAAGCATATCAGTGCTCTCATAGGTATATTTATTTAGGCCTATAGAAAACACTGTGCTGTTTCAGATGGCTTCCCCGAGTCATTCTGGGGAAACACAACGCTTTGAGTTGACAGTATGATTTAGCCCGGTTTTTAGAAATATTGCCACCTGATGTTCCATTATGC
>BDUI01000972.1:24455-43831 GCA_002335545.1 Apodemus speciosus
GGAGCGATGAGGCCCGTACAGGGATAGAAAAGGGGTTGGAGACTTGGGTCACAGGAAGTACCTAAGCTGGATTTGGTAGGAAGTCTGGGGGCAGATGTGGTGACTGGGATGTAGAGGTGGCTGGCTGGAGGTGAGGAGAAGAATCCTCTCCAGGTTGGGCTGGGGAAGCCAGCCTGTGTGGGACGAATGAGAGCAGGCTGTAGGCTGCTGGTGCACCTACACCATTTACCGTCTGAGAACCTGCAGAAGCTATATGCACCATCTTATTTAAGCCTTACTACACCCTTGAAGGCAACATTGTTCACCCATTTTATAGAGAAAATGAGGTTTGGCTAAGGGCCTTACTCTGGTCCACAGTGAGTCGCACTGGTTGAGGTAGCTCAGCTTGGGGACTATGTGAACCCTGACCTCTGCTAGAGAGGCAGGCTGGGAGTCGGGTTCAGCACAGGTCTGAGACACAAACAGCTTAACTGGGTTAAAGCAATGGGCATTCCTTGAATGCCTATGGACACTGTCCAATAGACCCTCTATAGTGAGGAGAGGGGACGGCCATGCTAAGATAGCGGCCTCTGGCCAGCTGAAGCTCTGGGAACTCAGAGATACAATGTTGTTGTATTCGATCTTAGTGCACTGAGATTTAAATAGTTGTCTGTAGGCAGTACCTACCACATTGGATAGTCCCCGCACCCAGCCCCAACAGGAGCTCATGTGGTCCAGGAAGGCTTTACTATGGAGCCAAGGATGATTCTGAACGTCTCTTCATTCTGCCTCCCAAGTGCTGGGATTACAATTGAGAGATGGGGTCGCAGACACGCACYGCCGTACTCAGTTATGTGGTGGAGCAAGAATTACACCAACTGAGCTACGTCCCTAAACAGCGAGGTCTGGGGAGGGGCAGGAAGAAGGGAGCGGGAAGCCCATTCCACACTCGCTCCAAGCTTGGCTGCAGATACGGCCCGTGGCGCCCAGATTTCTGGGGGCTCATATCCACCCTAACACATCTCTTGCCCAGGCAGGCTACTGTGGCAGACAGGGCAGGGTCGCGTCCCAGAAGGTTACCCTCTCACCTCATGATGCTGGCTGCTGCCTTTCGCTCTTGGGTCAGAAGGTCTGGGTCATGCACGACCTCCTCCAGGAAGCAGTTCACTCTGTACTTGAGGTTACTGTCGCTATCAAAGTCCTGCGGGAAGATGGGCATGAAGCTCTAGCTGTGGTTACAAACTTCCCTGCAGTGCTTTAGGGCCAGGCGGCAGGACAGTGTCTATTTCTGCCCATGGCGGCTGATCCGCTTTTCTATATCTTGTCACTATTTCCTGGAAGGCCACAAGGGGGGCTTCACATGTCCTAGGCACAGAGTACTGGGACAAGACCGAGATCGTCTCTCAGTTGTTGTACCTCTAAGTCAAGGATGCCCAAGCCCACCTGCACTCGAGCTGTAGACAAGTGGCTAAATAGGCCCCTTGTCTTCATGAATATCCTTACTTCTCTTCCCTGGGGAACTTGAGCAGGCCCTCCTGGGAAAATGGGGTTCTTTTTGTCCCGTTGACCCACTGTCTGCTATCACTTACTGCCACTGGGAGGCAACGTTCCTGGAGCAGAGCCCCACCCACCTGAGTGTGCTTGGTGACCCAGTGGCGGAGCACGTTCAGCACACGATTGGTGGCAGCTCTGCGGATCACAAACTCCTTGTCGATATTTCTCTGCTCAGCGGAATACCCTGACAGTGCAAATGATAGAACGAGAAAAGGACAGGAAGTTGAGCTTACTTAGCTGACATGATTCATCTGAGGGGCTTGGAGGGAAACTCTTCACAACTGTGCTCAGACTCAAATGAGAGGCCATGAAGTCTCAATGTTACAGTTCCTCAACACCCAACCTCTGCCACACCTGCTCCATCTAGAAGGTTCAGGAAGCATCCCCCCAACAAGATTATACAGGGTACCCGAGGCCAGAGCTCTCCAGGAACCCCTTTCTAGCCTTTGGAGTGCAACCATTGCTGTGGAAGTGAGCGATGGGAGAGCTCTCTCAGTTAATATTCTTAGCCAGGAATAGAATTTGGCCAAGGACCRAAGGGGAGTTGATAGGGAGAAGGGGGCTCCAGGAAGCACTGGTAGGGCCTGCAGGAAGAGGGGGTAGCAGCAGTTCRAAGTGGATGGAAGGGAGGGTAAATCTAGGGGTACTGCGCACGTGTGTGTGTGTGTGTGTGTGTGTGTGTGTGTGTGTTGGATAGGCTAAGGCTTCCATTTAAGGGGTTGATGAGCAACATAGCTCCAACATTATTCCACTGATGATGGAAAGTGGGAAGGCAGGGTGCATCCTAAACACAGCTGCCCTGCTGCAGGTCTGGGTGTGCAGTGCCTAGCTGATGCAGAGAGAAAGGCCCATCTCAGCCTCCTTAAGAGGAACGGTCAACAGGGCAAATAACAGCAAGCAAGGCCTCATGTCCAGTGAGTGAGGRCAGCTTGCTGGAGCAGGGAGCTCTCCAGAGGCAGTGTATGTGGACTCACCATGGCCTCTGCAATACACACCAAACCCCTGAGGAAGGGCAGATCCCCTGCCTGTGGCCATGACCCTTGTCCCAAGACATGGAGAAGGGGAGTACCCATAAGCAGAGATGTCCACACACCTGTGTTGGCCAAAGACATYCTTCGGAACGCATCCTTGTTTGAGATGTCATTGGCTCCTGCAGTCGCGATGGCAAAGGCAGACGTAGCCGAGAGTGCGCCGGGGTTATTGTCCATCAGATCACGACACGTGGTCCTCATGACTCCGTTGTAGTTAAAGAGTGGGAACTCTGTGGAAGGGGGAGAACTAACCCTCAGCCATTCCCCAGTCCTCTTAGGCTGGCAGACATGCAAGCAGCAGCAGGACAGCCCAATCTCAAAAGCTCAGGGCAGGAAAGGGGTTCAAGAGGTAGAGTGTGTGTGTGTGTGTGTGTGTGTGTTCTCCACAAGAGTCATGCCACAATATTCCTAGGACTGTTTCAGGCCATAGAGGCTTATCTAATCCTTTGCTGCTTAGAAGACTGGGATTTACCCCTTGTTGCACCTAGACCTGCTTGAGAAAAACAGCGTGAGCTATGTCGTGCTTTCAGTGTACTGGGATCTGACACACAGCCCACTCAAAGTCTCACTTCACAGTTCACATTGACAGGGTTACGGGCATGGTGGAATTGAGGTAGCATTGCACTTGGGTTGGAATTCTTCCCCCCCTCTCACTGGCTGTGTGACCATGGGTATATTCCTTCAACTGTGGAGCCTAAGGAATCTCCTTAGGACAGTAAGGATACATCCAAGTAGATATACAAAGGAGATCACAGAATGTACAAAAGGCTCTGTGAACAAGGAGACCTACTGACGGCAATAGTGATGACAAACGGCTGTGCAGGTCAGCTCCAGAAGCTTTTGCTTCATTTCGTAGTATGCCCTCACAGCCAAGGGGCACTCCTTGAGGCGTGAAGGACAACTGGTCTTGCTTTAAAAACTCAGAGCTATTCTTTTCCTTTTTCCTTCCCTTCCTTCCCCTTCCTTTTCTCCCCCCCCTTCTCTCTGAGATATTCTCTCTCTCTTTCTTCCTCCCTCCCTCCCTCTACACCCTGTCTGTTGAAGACAGCTCTCGGTAAAGTTGCCTGTCATGACCTCTCTCTATAGCCCAGGCTGGCTTGCACCCTCCTTCTCCTGCCTGTGGCTCTCAAGTATCTCAAATGCTGGGATTACAGGCATCCCTCACAACTGGGTCCCAATGTTTATTTCTGAAAATGGGCTCTCTGAGATCTACTGCTGTGTCTGAGAAGCCAGGAGGAGCTAGAGGGTGCTCGGGTGCTTCTCCTCTAAAGCTGGGCAGCTTCGCTTCTTACTGGGTTTCTTTCCATGTGCGGCAGCAGGGAATTCTGGGATTTGGGCTCCCCCATGAATATGGAGCAAGAACTTGAAAATGAATGGCAAGTTTCTGTCTTTGGGAGGCAGACAGATTGTCCTGGTAGCTGAGGGCCCCTGAGTCCTCTCCCTCCCCTGGATGTCCCATAGCACTCCTGGGGGTACAGTAGTGTTTATGGAGACCAAAAACTAGGTAGATTGCTCAGGAATCCTGCAGGATTGTGAGTCTGAAGGGTGAGTGGGCAGAAACAGTGTCTTCTAGAGTCTGGGCCCCCATCTGTGACGGTAGAGATAGAACCTTAAGTGTGATGGGAAAACATTCTACCAATCAGCCACTCCCTGGTTTTGCTTTCCTTATTTAAAGGTGAGAACAACCCAGGTTCTCTGCATGCRTATTGAAAGGATGAAAGAGCCCACCACAACGCCTGAACCACGAGACTCCAGTAATCATTTCTGACATGAGCTCTCTCCCAGGGGAGAGCCCCAGCTGCTGGGTCACTGGTTAGACACTGCAGTCCTCCCTGAAACTGGAATGACTTCCCAAGTTGAAGATCAGGGCYTTCCCAGCCAATGTCCCAGCACCCAAATCCTTTACATCCCCGGGGGATATAAAACAGARTAGTCACTGGCCTTAGGGGTCACCCACAAAACAATGGTGACACTAACAYGCCTCTTCCCTCCCGGACAACCACGTTCAGCTCCACACTGCRGAATGTACCTGTCATGGTTCTGCTTAAGAGTGACTTTGGGGTTGGTGGTTGAATTAGTGAGGCCTCTGTGTTGTCTTCATCATTCCGGCCCGCCTTACACTCTTCTTTCATGTCAGTGCCTGGGGTAATAGAAAGACTTATGCCCTGCTCAGTTATTCACTGATGGGAAGTCTACCATCTATCGTGTGTTAAAGCAAAGCAGACTAAGGAACAAGGGTCTGGTACCCTCGACGAAGACTGTTCACATGCTGACTTGACAGATGTTGTGGACCTCCAAGATGGCTTTCCTTTACCAAGACTTCTAAAACTGTGATAGGCACACCTAGTAGGTTCTTGTCAGAATGCAACTGTGGAGACTGGAAATGTAGACCAGTGGTTCAGCGCTCGCCAAGCCTAGCACGCTTAAGGTCTYGGATTCAATCATTACTGGTAGAGGTAGGGGGAGGCTGGAAAACAGCTCCTGTCTATGTGGACCGGGAAAGTCCTTCTTTCCTTCATTTTYGTGAAGCAGGTTCTCATGTAGCCTAGGCTGGCCAGCCCTGAACCTGCTATACAGCTAAGGATGATCCTGAACTCCTGATTCTCTTGCACCTGCCCTCTAAATTCTGGGATTTCATGCATGTACCAACACCACCAGTTTTTATAYGGTGCTAGGGATTGAATACAGGGCTTTGTATCAGGCAAGCACACAGTCTCTCTTTTTAATTGAAAATAGATTTTTTCATGAAATACATTTTGATTATGGTTTCTTTCCAACTCCTCCCATATCCTCCCTGCCTCCTTGCCCATCCAAATCACCCCCTTCTTGCTCTCTCTTATTAGAAAACAAACAGATGTCTAAATACTGCTAATAAAAACAAACAAAAACAGAATAGGAAAAAAAAATCAGAAAAAAAAGGACAAAGGAAAAAAAACCCACGGGAAATGCATACAGACTCAGAGACACACACGTTCTGTCAGAACATGGTCCAAAGAATGATTTCATGGTGAACAATACGTTGCGGAACTGGGAGGGGCTCCAAAAAGGTGGGGCAGGGACCTTTCACCTCACGTGCATTTTGTTCCCTGGATTGCTCTTGCATGTGACTTTGTGCCTCCTGTGACAAACATTTACTTCAGTTTATAAGACGTGTTTATTTTTGTTGGATGTCGGGACATGGCTACAGAACCCAGTCTGGTGAAAGGACTTCTGAGCGCTGTCTTCAGTGAGCCCTGAATCTGGATACAGGCTTCTGCCTTGCGTTCCTGCTTTCCCGGATATAATCTATAGTACATGCCAGGCAATTGTGTTTAAATCGGGCGGTCCTGAGAAAGTTCTGGGAAAGTGCTGCTCTGTTAATATCTAGCATGTGATACTTAGTTACATGTTTTTCTGATCCTGTTTTTGGAACTCAAGCAGCCTTCCTTGAATCACTGCTTTCTTTGTTACATTCCTGTATAAAAGTCCACTGGAACTGAAGTAAATCTGTCGACAGCATCAGACTGTAGTCTGCCGCCAKTCTCTAAGGTCCTCAGATTCCAAGTCTCTTAGATAGATCTGCATAGGTYGACAAAAGTCAACACATTTGGACACACCAAAATCCCCTAGGATCACAAGACTAGCAACTCCCCAGATGCCGCTGAGTTCATTTGTATTGGCCACCTACTTCTGAGCACGGGCCTGTCCTTAAGCATGGTTTGTATGCCCAGTGAGACTCTGTTAGGACRAACTGTGGTTATCAACTGGAGATAGCTTCTGGGTTAGGTACAGGAACTAGGCAAGCACTCTTATCAATAGAGCTACATTTCCACCCCAAATGTCTGCATTTCCAACAAGCTTCTAGTGGTGCACATGTGACGGAGCTATGGACCACACCCAGTCGTGGAAGGCATTCTGTCTGCCGTGAGATCTCTTGAGTAGCCACCTGTCTGATTTGCCAAGGGCAGTCCTGCTTTATATCTCATCTCTTGCTTCTGATCTGAAATAAACATTAGTCTCCTAATCATGGGAAAGTCAGGGCCCACATACTCTTTGACAACATGTTTTTCGCTAAAAAATTCTGTGTGTGTGTGTGTGCGTGTGCGTGTGCGTGTGTGTGTGTGTGTGTATGTGTATGTGTAAGCTAGAAGTAGACATCAAGTGCCTTTCTTTTTTTTAAAAAAGATTTGTTTATTTATTGTATGTATATGAGTACACGAGCTGTACAGATGGTTGCCAGCCATCATGTGGTCCTGGGAATTGAAGATTTTATTTATTATTATATCTAAGTACACTGTAGCTGTCTTTAGACACACCAGAAGAGGATATCAGATCTCATTACGGANGAGATAACACAGAACCCAATAGAACCCTCTAGAATGGTCAGGAGAGGCTGTAGACAGGAGGGCACTGGCAGCCCCAGAAGGATCTTGGGCCACTGCCACCATCTTTGGTGTGCCACGCGTGCTGAGCTGTTCCTAGAGCACACAATGCCTCYCTTATTCTCCATTATTTTACATTCCATTATTTTTGTCTGGAATATTCTCCCTTTCTCTTGGTGAGCATCAAATTATTGGATCCATTAGGAAGCCGCCCCTGGCTCCCTCAATGGCGGGCCCAGCATATCCTCTGTGCTCTTCTAGCGCCTTTCAAATACAACATGAGCCAGGTCTCCACTGTTCAGTGTCTGGTCTGGTCTCCAAGCTACACTGTGAATCCTGTGGGCAGGGACGGGGTAACGAGATGATCTGAATACAGGGGTGCAGGATGCTACTGTGGTAGGGGAAAGGAAGGCACAAATCTGAGAACTTCAGYRGAGACTCATCTGAGGTATGATGGCCAGGGGCCTTCTGACGACCTCACCTTGGCAACCTATCCCCTCCACGGTCTGCACTGCCTTTATGCCGTATATAACAGAGGCTTTGCTAGCCCAGCCCAGCCAAGCCTCACAGTGATGTGTGCTAATAGGGTGGTTCTGCCCATGCATCTACTTACTACTGTGCTTCTTGAAGACTGAGAGCTCCCCAGAATTCTCTGGAATYGCCGGAGGAATATCAATCTCTTCTGGAGTCCTGGGAAAGCTGCTGGCCACACAGAACTTGCTGGTGTCCAGTGTGGCTTTGAAGGGAGATATGGGTGAGTGTATGCTGGAGTAGGAATCCGAGGTGCACCCGAATGAAGCCAGTTCCAGAGCCTTGCCGCCTGTGATGATGGGGATGTTGAGGGACAGCTTTCGACGGCGGCTCGGGGACGATGGGCTGATGGCCAGCGGTGGCGGTGAGAACTTGCGGCAGGTATTAGGAGACTTGGGGGCATCTCCGTACAGATACTTGGCATTGTGGCTGCTGGAAAACAAGAGTTCCAGTGACCTGTGGAGAGGGGAGGAAGAGGGAGAAAATGCTGTGTGTGTAGACTTGCCCACCTGGCTCACAGTGGCTGACAGTGGATGATCTCTGAAGGCCAGGGTGGGCCTTCAAAAATCACTGCACAGGGTAGTGATTAGGGCTTGGGGACAAATGTCTATCCCCACAAGGCTGGGTGTCTGAGTGGCGGGCATGGTTCTATATGATGCTCCTACCTCCACCTCCTTTCTGAGGTACTATGGCTCCTGACTGCAGGCCTACATCCATCTACATAAGGCTATTAACCTATATGGTCTGTCCTTGTCCTTACAGTGGTATGCTTTGAGCACGAGGAAGCAGAGGCTCAGGGAAAGGCCGTGACTCATCTGATGTCTCTGACTCTAAACCCATGTCTCAGTCATGGCACCCGAAGTGTTTCACCTGTCTCCTACTGGGTTTGGAGTGGGCAGAAGTGTAGTTAGAGCCTTAGCAATACTGAGGCCAAGCCTACGTTTAAGGTACCTCAGCCGTAGACGTGTAAGGGCCTTGGGGGAAGTCTCTTGGCCTTTTTGGGCTCTAGTTTGCCATCGGAGAGCTTCGGTGATAGAGGTATAAAGATGGTCTGGGAGTCAAGGCAGCGAAAGGGTTCTGTCCACTGGAGGATGTACCGTGAACAGACCATAAAGGACTCTTCAAAGTGTGACAGGGACACACAGCAGGGGTACCTTTTTGTATCTCACTCCCTTCCATTCTTCCTTCTTTCTGTAAAGGGTGGGCCCTAAGTTTCCCAAAGGGTTTTGGGGAACAGTGAATAACAAATATCCCTCGGCTTCCCTGACCAACTAGGGGGTGGGTTAGTGGCGTTTGTGTGGTGGAAGCTGAGCAGCGCGGCTCTACGGCAGACCCAGCACCCGCCCTGTGCCACCGCGATGCCCAAGAGGAAGGTTAGCGTGGATGGAGCGGCGAAGGCAGAACCCAAGCGCCACTCTGCCAGGCTGTCGGCCAAGCCCGCCCTGCCAAGGTGGACAGGAAGCCGAAAAAGGCCGTGGGAAAGGATAAAGCAGAAGACAAAGAAAAAAGGGGGGGGAGCGAAGGGCAAACAGGCTGGCATGGCTGACCAGCCAACTACAGATCTGCCAACAGGAAATGGATAGATGGAAAACCAGAGTCCAGCCTCTGAGGAAGAGAAAGAAGTCAAGACTGACTAAGCGCCCATCCCATCTGTCAGTGGTGTCTGCCTCCCTTCTTGTACAATCCAGAGGAATATTTTTCACCAACTATTTTGTAAATGTGAATTGTTTTTTTCGTAGCTCTAGAAAAATTTTTAAAAGGTGAGGGAATCCTATTTCATCCCACTTTTTAAGTGTAAATGTTTTTTTTTTTTAAAGAGGTTAAGTAAATCATTTGCTAGGTTTTTTTTTTTTTTTTTTTAAATCTTTTTTTTTTTTTTTTTTTTTTTTTGTACAATCAACCAGAAAATAGCAGGATACTGAATCAGGAGAGGTTGTGACTGTCTTGGGGGTCACCAGTGGGGACCAGTAATGATGGGAGCCTTTTAAAAATATTTTCACAGTTAGTTATTGGTTATTTAGGTATTTAGTGTATTTGGGYATGTGTGTGTGATAGAGTGTGGCTGTCAGGAGACAACCTGCAGGAGTGGGTTCTCCCCTCCCACCATGTGGGGTCCAGGGGTTGAGATTAGGTCTTCAGGCTTGGTAGCCTTCACACACTAAACCACCGTGCCAGCGTCCGGGGATTCTGGCCGATGGCGAGGGCAAAAGGCATGCACATACCTGGCAGGAATCGCACTCATGGGCTTCCTGTAGATGCTGATCAGCTTCTCGAGGACCACCGATGAATTGGTGAAGACTCGGTAGGAGTGCAGGAAGGTGTTGAGAAAGTCAATACTCAGGAAGCGAAGATCGGTCAGGCGCTCCAGCAGGCGCTCCACGCTGGCATAGCGGATCTGCAGCACTTTGCAAGAATTCATGGTCTTGCTGAAGCGAATGTCAGTGTCATCACAATATAAGGAAGAATCAGACCTGTAAAGGGGAGAGCAAGGAGAGGTGACATGTGTGCAGATATGAACGTCACGTCGACATAAGGAGGCACTGAACCTGAACACTGAGGCAAGAGGAAGTGGTGACGAATGTCTAAGGTGTCCCTTCACCAAGTCAGGGGTGAGGCTACCACCAGGTCATCTTGTCCACCCTGCTCCCCAACACACAGACAAGAACAGCTTTTCTGGAAACTTCAGAAGGACAATACTAAGAAAGACTTGTAGCTCCTTTCCCCAAGATCCTAAAATCCTTCAGTGTTGAAAAAACACAAAAAACATCAAACAATGTGCTTCCAAAATTCCTGAGATATGAGAGAATTGTATTCACACAAAAATCTGCACTTGATTTCCAGTGGCAGTGTCCATAACAGGAGAGTGGAAAGAACCCACAAGTGTCCACCAGCAGACAGATGGTCAAATAGAGTGCAGTGGGAGTTACTCAGCCATGAAGAGAGATGGAGTACTGACACATGCTATGGCAAGGATAAGCCTTGAAGACACATTAAGTTCACATGCCACACACTCTATGGTTCCATTAACAAGAGAGCACAGAACAGGCAAATCCCAGTGACAGGAAGTGACCTGGTGGATGTCAGGTGTTGAGTGCAGGCATTGGTACCAATGTATCTACAGATACATAGATATCTATGTATCTATATCGATATCTATATATCTATATCTATCTATACCCATACCCATACCCATCTTTCTCTCTCTCTCTCTTTCTCTCTCTCTCTCCATATATATAATCTCTCTTTTTGTGGGGTGGGGAGTGTTGGAAGTATTTTAGAAGTAGATGCTGGTGTCCGTTGTACACTATACTGTACTGAAACCTACTGACTTGTACTTTTAAAGTAGACATTTATGCCATGCAATTAAAAAAATTAAGTAGGACCAGGTGTGATGGTATTTATCTTTCATCTCAGCACTTGGGTGGCAGAGTGAAGCAGTTCTCTGTGAATTCAAGGCCAGCTTGGTCAACATAGTAAGTTCTAGACCAGCCAGAGCAACATAGTGAAACCCTATCTTCAAAAAAAAAAAAAAAAAGTAATACAGTGTAGGGGTTTTGAAAAGATTCAAGGGAAATTCCAATGTTCCAAGAGAAGAGAAAACAGGAAATCAGCTTTTGTTTTGCTGCCCTGAGGTGTGTCTGGAGTTCAGAAACTGCTTTCTAGGTTTTTACAGGAGCTTGACCTGCTGTGTAGGAAGCTGGGTGACATCACCATGTCAACTTGGGATCCATGAAGGGTACAACTGTTAGAAAAGGACATTAAAAAAAACCAAACAAATCCAAAAACCKTCTAGCAGAAGGACCTCTTTCTGACGTGGTTCTGGATCCAGCTCTTATCGTGGTCTTGAAGTATAAAATGCTACTGTTGCAATCCATGCTCTTCAGACTACGAGCACAAAGTGATGTCAGGGATGTGATTCCCCTGGGCTGGTCAGTGGAAGAACTACATAACCTGTCTAGAACGATACCTCCCCACAGGCTCTCAAACATAGTCCCTGTAAGTCCTTAGTGACAATCCCAGATCGAGAACCTGCATAAGGACTTAAGCCCCTCAGTATAACAAACAACTGAATTAGACTGACTCCCCCAGCCCCATATTTTCCTCCTCTTTTCCCCTTGTCTTCCCTCTTTCCTTTCTAGTTTGCAGCAATGTTGCCATGCGGAGTTCAGGCTTGGGTAGAGTCTAAAATCCTGCTGTATACCAGCAGGCATTTAAAAACCTCTTGGCTTAGAGAGTCATCAATGCAGCTGGGCGCAGCCGTAGTGTGACCTCTCTTCTCATAGCTCCTAGAAGCTATTATTGATAAAGCTGGCTTTGCAAAGCCTCTCTTCATTTACTTCTAACTTGCTGGCCAGTGTGGGTGACCAGCTCAGGAGTTTATTCTCTTCCATCTCCCTAGCGTTTGTAGCACAGTCACTCTGCTCTTGATCTAGGCCACTCCTTGAGCCTCAGGACCAGCCTTTATTTGGCTGTGGGTCGGATGGACTTTAACCCTCTCATAGGAGAAGAAGCCCTCAGGGCCTGCCAGTTCACCTTGAATTTTTACTGAAGGACTTAGTGAAGTCTTTTTTTCTTGCTAAGGTGATCACTGCAAGGGCGGGAACCTGTCCAAGCAAGACCTACCCATGGTCATTTCGAAAACTTTCTAAAATTGGGCCTATCATTAGGTCTCCCTCTTCTCTGGGCTGCCAGGATGTGCGGAGAGGAGTCCCTTACCCAGGTCACAGGGCCTAGGGAACTGAGGACGAAGCTCTGGATCTCAACTGTGACCTCAAGATCAATGGTGTCTTCTGGGCTTGAAGGTAACCAACAGTCCCCAAAGCCATTCTGTCGTGTAGTCCTACCCGGCAGCTGAGCCAGTCAGTGGCAGACTCAGTTAATGGCAACAGTGTGGGGTATAATTAAGCTTTAGCAAATGACTCTGAAGTGTGTTTTGTTGTTTTGTTTTCTGGATATTGCAAACCTTTGTAATCACCTTTTGCCTTTTTTATTTTTGACAACTTGAAGTCTCAGAGTGAAAGGCAGTGTTCACTTGATTTCCCATCCTTCCTTGTGCTGACCTGTGTTCCCTGTACATTGACGACTGTATCTTTGTAGTTGTTTTTACTTGCAGAGAGTAGCTATCTTAGACCTTTTGTGTTTCTGGTCAGAAGTTACCAGCAGAGCACATAAATCAACAAATAAACATATGCTCTTATCAAAAGAATACGCTTGAATTTTTTATCATAATGAACCCACAGAGCAAAAAAAAAAAAAAAAAAAAAAAAAAAAAAAACCACCTCAAGAAACAGTTCAGACTGTCCTGACTACTGAGTAGAGAACATGTTTACGCTGTAATGGTTACTTTTCTCACGGCTGTGACAGGACACCTGACAGGATCACTTCYGAGAGGAAGGTTTATTCAGGCAGTCCACCATGGGGYGGTGGCGGGGCGGTGCCACGAGCTTGGGGAGCTAGCTTACATCCTGATGAATCCAGAAGCAGGGCACGGTTATAACTCTCAAGCCCTTTTGCCCTCTAGAGATTCACTTCCTCCAACTGAGCTCAGCCTTCTAAAGCCTCTACAGCTTCCCAGAATAGTGTCAGCAGTGGGGAACTAAGTGTTGAAACACACGAACTAGTGGAGGGGGCACTTAATATTTAAATCACAAATGTGGAGGACACCCCTTGATGTCAGCTCTGTCCTTGTTAGACAATACCTAGTCTTCTATTCTTAGTCTCCTCATCTGTGAACTGGCCCTTCAGAGAATTTTCTTGAGTGTGGAATGGGTGAACCGATTTGAGAGGCCTAGCGTGGTACACAGAACACAGAGAGCTGTGAGTGGCTCTGAACTCCCTGGCTCTGCAGAGGGCGTCTCCCACTCGAGGCCTACAGCCAGAGCTYGGAGGGACTGAGCAAACACACTTATGTTCCCTGTTGTGCCACTTCTAAGGAGTTTTTTTGGGGGGTGGGGGTGGGGGAGGCTGGTGGTACAGCTGGGCAGCAGAGCACTTGCCAAACATGTGTGAGGCCTGATGTTCAACTCCCAAGTACCTTCTCCAGCTATACTGGGATCTGAATATCAGTAAGTATTGGTGTTTCCCCCAGAGCCGCCAAGGAGCAGGAGGATGAATGTGGGAGATGAAGAAACACAAGTGACAGTTCCTCGTTATCTGAGTCTTGGCCCCCTGCCTTGCTTCTTCCTCGCTGCATCAGTCTTCTCTCCTCCACAGACCAGAGGGGAAGTGGGGTAAGAGGGCTGTCTGAGTGGGCTGTACCAGCTGGTTTTGTGCGTCAACTTGACACAAGCTGTAGTTATCACAGAAAAAGGAGCCTCGCTCGAGGAAATGCCTCCATGAGAGCCAGCTGTAAGGCATTTTCTCAATTAGTGACAAACAGAGGGAGGGTCCAGCCCACGGTGGGTGGTGCCATTCCTGGCTTGGTGGTCCTGGGTTCTATAAGAAATCAAGCTGAGCAAGCCAGGGGAAGCAAGCCAGTAAGTGACATCCCTCCATGGCCTCTGCATCAGCTCCTGCCTCCAAGTTCCTGCCCTGTGTGAGTTCCTGTCCTAACTTCCTTTGGTGACGAATAGCAATGTGGAAGTGTAAACTGAGAAAACCTTTTCCTCCCCATGTTGCTTCTTGGTCATGATGTTTTGTGCAGGAATAGAATCCCTGACTAAGAGATGGGCTCAACCCAAAGTATGTAGAATAAACCACAAGGCCTACAGAGATGATGACATCTCCTAAGAGATCATCTCAGAAACAGGTAAGGCCTTCTTCTAAAGCGGGATCCCTGTAGGGACAAGGAACGTCTTAGAAACCCGCTGGCTAGGTCCACAGCTCCGCCCTTTACCATTTTTCCGATGATACCATTGCTCCAAAGGGCTCTATCAGAGTGGTCACCAAGAGGGTGGGGCTGATACCCTTTGGGCACAACCCTACCACTTGCAGAATAAAACCCAACGGCTTGCCAGACACAACACTTAACTGAATCCCACATGTCTCACCCGCCCCATCTTCCACCACATGGTATAGATTGCTGTGTTAGTTAATAAGGCCTGACTGGGCTATAAAAAGCTCGGAGAAATGAGAAGTGAAATTAAGTATATGAATAGCTCGTAAGACATAGCACACAGACACAGAAACTACAGCATCTGTATGCTGAATGTGGGGAAGGATCAACGGACCATATGGGTCCCAAATATTCATGGCACCTTTAATATACATGAGGTACGAGGGACGTTCAATATTTACAGTTTTGAGCAAGACATCCACTGATGAAACATACATGTAGATAACATCACAGTGGTTGGTTAGGCTAACTGACATGCTCAGCTAGGGTAGAGCATGTGTGTCTTTTTCCATTTCAGAGACGGCGCGTGTGTATGTACCGCAGACCTAAGTACCTTTTAGAGTTTGGGCTTGCTCATCTAACTTTCACTCTGGTCTATGCAGCAGGGAAGATTGGCACAACATGGTGGGGGTGGGGGGGAGGCTGGGAAGGAGAGCACTGTGTAACTGGCACTCAGGTAACATGGAGCGGACACTGACTATAAGCCATCCTAACCTACCGTTCCACTTCTCTACCCCCGACTCTGTTTCTAACTCTGTGTTTCAAATGGACTCACCGAAAACATCTTAATTTGGCTGGTGAGCCTGTCTGCTCCACGGCCTATGGCATCGCTGGTCTGACCAGGCACCTGGAGGCCACAGGTCACCAGGTCACGTCCTACATGGCACTCTAAGCCCATAACCCATGGGATCATTCCGCCTTTCTCAAACACACAGCACTGTCCTGACTGAGCAAACACTCACCCAGTTCCTTCTTCCACTGCAACCGGCCTGAGATGCTAGCTCTGGCTCCCTTTTCAAGGAAGCCTTGTCCGGCTGTGCGAGTGAGTTAGTCCTTCATCCCTTGCACCCGCCTAGTGCCACATCAACGGTCTTATGGCACCCACTGTACTTAGTTCACAGTGGCATTTCATTGTGCCTCTGTGGTTCACTGAACAGCTCTTCCAATGCCCCCCACTGCCACCGCCTCTGGGTGGTCAGGGATGTGGAGGAGAGGGGAATGATATCTGACCACTGACAAAGAACTTTAAGGGGTCTGGGGCACCTGAAGCCATCTCTGTTGACTTCTACTGATACGGAAGAAACTTGAAATAATAAAATTGATGTTATAAAGGATTTACTAATAAACTTGCTTAGGAGATATTAAGTCACATAAAGTGGAATTTATCTAACTAAAGGAGCACTGCCTCCCCAAACACCTCAAAGGTACGTGGTATACTAACCAGGCTCGCTAGAGATGGGAAGTTTAGCATGATGGGCAAACACCTGTCAATCAGGATTTGCGCATCAGGATTGCCCTCCAACTAGCTACTCCATTGCCATGGCAAAGAAGATGCCCTGTCTTAGTTAGGGTTTTACTGCTGTGAACAGACACCATGACCGAGGCAACTCTTATAAGGACAACAATTAATCGGGGCTGGCTTATAGGTTCAGATGTTCAGTCCATTATTAACAAGGTGGGAGTGTGGCAGTGCCCAGGCAGGCATGGTACAAGAGAAACTGAGAGTTTTACATCTTCATATGAAGGACACTAGGAGAAGTCTGGCTGCCAGGCAGCTGGGATGAGGGTCTTAAAACCCACGCTCCCAGTGACACACTTCCTCCAACAAGGCCACACCTCCAAATAGTGCGGGCCAAGCATGTTCACACCACCACATTCCACTCTCTGGTCCCTATAAGCTGCTTCAAACACATGAGTCTACAGGAGTCAGACCTAAATATAGCATAATACAAAGTACACGTAGTCCAACTTCAAAGGTCCCACAGTCTATAGCAGGTTCGACAATGTTCGAAGTCCAAAGTCCAAAGTCCAAAGTCCAAAGGCTCTTTTGGGATTCATCCAGTCACTCAACTGTAATCCCAAAAGCAAGACAAGAAACCAGCTGGGTAAATTCCAAACTCTGCATCTCCATGTGTGATGTCGAAGCCAGAGGCATATGTACACAGGCTGGTGAATTCTGTTGAGGGCTTGTTCCCATTTGTGCATTAGCAGAACTAGTGAGCATGCTATTATTACAGTTTTCCTTCGTTAACTTCTAAATGTGCAGAGTGACTCTCCGCTGTGAGTACGTGTAACAGCCGCCCACAGCAGGCTTATCAGGTGCTTGCCCTTTTCTTGGGGAGTGTCAACAAAGGGAGTCTGGCGTCCTTTAGATACAAGTCCTGTGGTATGTACTATCCCAGGGCACTCACCGGAAGTAACAGAGAGGCCAGCCATACTCATCTAGACACAGAGGGGGTCATGGGGTCTTGGGAGAGACCCAGTGATATCATCAGGTTTAGGACTCAGAGGTCAAGATGGGGGCCAGACAGCCAAGGTGTGGCAGGGTATGGGGAAAGAAGGAAATGGAGGAGGAGAGGAAGGAAGGAGGTGAGAGTCRCTTGAGGAAAGACGTTTCAGGAAGTTTACAGAAGCTGTTGCATGGGACCAGGGCCTGGGAAAACCGTGTCCAGCAGGCTGCTATCTCCCTTATCCCGAAGACTATTCACACAGATGCGCGGGCGGTGTAAATTGTACCCTGCAATTAGAGTTTTATGCATTTTTGATATGTGCTATGTGTTTATTTTGTAATGAGAAGAAAAAACTCCTTAGAAACCAATCTGAGATTTTCATTCCTAATGTTATATTTCTAAAAAGACCAATATATAAAAATCCGACATGCAAATAAAAGTTTATTAAAAAGAAGACCTAGCTGAATGGTGGGGTGCACACTCTTAATCCCAGTACTCGGGAGGCAGACGCAGGGAGACCTTACTGAGCCGGAGGCCAGTCTGGTCTGCAAAGTGGGTCCCAGGACAGCCAATGCTACATAGAGAAACACAGTCTCAAACAAAACAAAACAAAACACCATCACCACTAATGACAGTAACAACAACAACAACAACAACAACAACAACAACAAAACCCTAAAACTCAACATGTGTAAAAGCGACTTTAAAGGACTCATTCAAACAGACATTAAATTCAAAACGCGAAATTTATTCAATCGCAAACCCCAGCATCTTCCCAGTTCCAGGTCCTGGGGTCTCTGAGCAGATGCTCGGTTTTTGGAGTGTAGACAGGTTAAGGGCACTTACTTGATCATCTGTGGCACGGTGACCTTGGAATTTTCTTCAAAGGCATTCATCATGAGCCCATTGCAGCGGATATTGTCCACACACTGGAAACAGAAAGGACCCTAGGCTCAGAAGCCATTCTCCATCCTGGGACCCAGACCCACCGGGAGCCCCCCAAGCCTAATCACAGGGTGCCCAGGCTTCAAGGGCGCTGTCTAAGAAAGGGCAAGGCCAACACAGCATCATTCAAATTTTAGAAGTCGAGTGACCTTGGGGGACTGATTTGGCTTCCCTGAGTCCGTGTCCTTATCTGTGCAGGTGGGTTTAATGGTTCTGTTTTACCAGGGTGTTTGCCAAGCAGATGTATCAGACTGAGGCCACTCTGCTGCCCCCTTTGAAGCCAGTGTCAAGGATGAGGCTGCCCCACAGTGATTTGGGCTCTCTGGGAAGCTGCCTAGTGAGCTTCAGCCCCCGAGTGTGTAGAGTACGTGTGCCTGTGCCCCACCCCCAGTGCCAACGCCCCGATGCCGGCGTTGGTTCCTATGTTTCCTGTTTATAGTGGGGAGTGGCGTGGAAAGTGAAGGGGCGATGCAGACCGGCAGCAGGGATGATGGCGGGATATTTATCCAGACTCTGAAAAAACGTCAAAAGCCCAGTTCTGCTTTGAATATGAAGAGCCTTCCCAAACAGCTAAACACTAAAAGGTACACCTTTTGCACCTAGTGAAGTACACCATGCCTGTAATTCAACACTTAGGAGGTTGACTCAAGAAGACCACAAGTTTGAGACAAGGCTGGGCTTCATAGTAAGACTGTCTTTAGATAAAACCAAAAACCAACCAAGTTCAGAAAATTAATCCTGGGGTAGGGGAGGGAAGGGGGCTACCTCCTTTTATCTCTGGGCCTTTGGCCTTGGGTTTAACATTTCTGCTGTGGAGGGGTCCCTCCTAAATCAACGTTGTGGGGAGCTCTATGCACATCACAGGACCTATGGCCTTGAGGTTGTGTGTTAGGAGGGGCCAGCACTGAGGTCACTGGAGAGTGGAAACTGCCACAGTGGGTGGTGGCAGGTGCCTCAGGCCCAGTCCCCGAGTGAAAGACAGGCCAGCAGAGGATGCAGCTCACGGGGAAAGTTCCTGCCATTAGGAACCCTGGTAAGCGGCCAGGATGGCTCTTGAAGGGAAGGGGCTGGGTGCCCATGTATCGAGGGACTGTGGAGTTCTCTCTCTGCCACATCTACCCTCCATAGATGGTAATGGTGTGTGTGTGTGTGTGTTTGTGTGTGTGTGTGTGTGCATATAAGGACCCAGAGATCAGACTGGAATGCAGACACGTTTGCCATTCACAGGTCTGGGGAGTGGGGAGCAGAGCTTGACAGTCTTAAGGGTTTAAAACCATGCTGGGAATGGGACTCATTGGCCGGGTCAGCCTCCATGGACCTGGAGGGCTCTGGTCTTTTTCCAGTGGAACAATTCAGCGGTGCTCTGACCATCCAGACCCCTCACCAGGCCAAATATGAAGGGACAATGTGCTCTGAGGGACAAGTAAAGCTACTCGCCTGGATGATGTCACTGGCCCATGCTGCCTTCTCCTGCCTGGAGGAGGCGACCAGGATGATGTTGAAGGGTGCGGAGTCCTTTGGCTCCACCACGATCTTAAAATCCAGGTGTTCGATCTCTTGTCCGGCTCCTTTGGCTTTTCCAGCAACAAAATATGAAGTTAGCAGAGTGAGTGTGGGTGTCTGCGAGCTGGGTAAGGTTCTCTGGTCCCTGACTCGCGTACCAGTAGAGGCGCGGGTGGGATACCAGGCC
>BDUI01000972.1:88622-100204 GCA_002335545.1 Apodemus speciosus
CTATCTACTATCTATATACCTACCTACTTACTATCTATCTACTCACCTACTATCTACCTACCTATCATCTATTTATCTACCTACCTATTATCTATCTATCTACCTATTATCTATCTACCTACCTATTATCTATCTATCTACCTATCTATCATCAATCTACCGACCTACCTATTATCTATTTATCTATTTACCTATCTATCTATCTATCTATCTATCTATCTAATCTATCATTTATCTACCTACCTACCTATTATCTATCTATCATCTATCTATCTATCTATCTATCTATCTATCTATCTATCTATCATATCTCTATCTCTCTATCATTTATCTACCTACCTACCTATTATCTATCTATCTATCTATCTATCTATCTATCTATCTATCTATCTATCCATCCATCCATCCATCCATCCATCCATCCATCCATCCATCCACGCACCCACTCGCCGCACTCCACCCACCTTTGTGTGTATGTGGTATGTGCAAGTATGTACACACGCTTCCATGGGAGTGAAGACAAGAAGCTGCTGTCAGGTCTCTCCCTCAGTGGCTCTCTACTGTATGTACTGTGGCAGGGGCTCTCCCTGGGCCCAGCGTTTGTTAATTCAGCTTGTCTAGCTAGCTAGCTTGCTCAGGACTACAGGCAGACCACTGCAGCTCCCCGCATTTGTGTGGTGCTGGGGGCCTGAGCAGCAAATACCCACACGGCCATCTTCCCATCCTCTTTATGACACATTTTAATTGGAGGTAGGGAATGTGACTTTCATTGTTTAAGTGAACTTTAACATTCTTTTGCTAGGCTGAACTCTGGGTGGAATTACATTAAATTTGGAGAGTATTTTTGGTGAAAAGAACATTTTTGACATGGAATCTTTCTAATCTGGACATTAGTATACCTCTCTCCCTTTCTCACTTTCCTTCTCTCTCTCTCTCTTCTTCCTCCTCCTTCCTCCCCTTCTCTCCCCTCCCCCTTCTGTGTAAGCTCAGGGGCTTGCTGGTGTAAGCCATGTGATGCCAGGGGCCAGCCTTTGGTGCATACCTCAGGAACACTGTCAACCTTACGTTGAGACAGGSTCTCTCTCTCACCACGTAAGCCCACCCCATGAATCCCCAGGGATCCTCTGGCCTCTGCCACCTCAGTGCTGAGATCACAGGTGCACACTACTGCAGGATTTTCACATGGTTTCTGGGATGGAACTCAGATCCAAGTACCAACCAAGCCGTTTCCCCAAGTCCCACTTGTGTGCTTTCCAAGTCTTTAAGAAAAAGACATAAGAAAGCGTTATGTCTTGATCACTTGGGGCCTCTGTTTATTTCTCCATAATCGTGTTGTTGGTTCTATTTTGAGCAGGATCATTTTCTCATATTTTAAAGCTACTCTGTAGACAGTGGGAAAAGCTACCCACATTTGGATTAAAACCTACCTAGATTTTGGACTCCCTACCAGGTTCCCATCAATGGCGACCTCTAACTGTTCCAGCACAGCCACTCCTCCACCCCTCCACCGTCTGTTTCTCGTCTCACCGAATGGCAGCTTGAGCTGGCCAGCCCCTCAGTCTCTCCACCTGACCCTCACRTCGTGGATTCTGTGCTCTGCTCTCAGTGACACCCGCCTCCCTATCATCTCTGCCCTGACTATTGTTAGTGGGTTCCTCAGGGGTCCTCTGCTGCCACGCCTGCCCTCAGCTCACYCTCTCTCTTAATGCAGCAATTAATTCCTGAACATCTGAGCTGACTTAGAGCGGCCTTACCTTGCCCTATACCCCTCAGTCTGTCTTATATTCTTTCTCATTTCGCTTCAGCCACTCTGCCTTTATTTCTGTCCACTGTACTCAAGCTTTTCTTGCCTCAGTTTTTGCATAGGTCCTTCCCTTAGTATGTTCTGACATTTTTGGGTGAGAGGAGGAGAGTAGAAGAGGAAATGGGAGGAGAAAGAGAGTAATATTATCTCCGTGCAAGAATRCCTTAAAATCGCTTCAGATTTATTTATTTTATTTTAGGTGTATGAATGTTTTGCTTGCATGTATATCTGGGCACAGCATGCATGCCTGGTGCCCATGGAGGTCAGAAGAGGGCACTGGATGTCTGGAACTGGAGCTATGGTTGTGAGCCACCACCACGTGGGTGCTGGGAATCAATGCGAGTCCTCTGCAAGATCAAGCAAGTGCTCTTAATCGCTGAGCCGTCTCTCCAGCTCCAAGTACGCCTTTTAAAAAAATCGAYTTTTGATTAGAATAATCAGAAGGCTTTCCACTTTATTCAGTTCTGTCAGTGTAGGTAAAAATGATTGATTTCTTTCGGTTTTGTCGGTGTAAGTAAAGATGATTGATTCTTTTAAAAAGCTAAGTTTATYGTGACTCTTTGAGGAGAGTGCACAGCATAGGTTTTCTAAATGCACGCACCCTTTCCAAGATGGAAAACCGTGAGCCCTGTGCTGAGCTCTGCCGACACACAGCCAGGCACCGGACCAGATGCTGGTCACTCCAGATGCAATTCTAGCATTGATAATGACAGAGATCGGGTTCCGGCGGGTGCCATCCTCACCACACTCTGCGTCAGAGGTCAGCAGCTGTGGCCTGTAGGACACACACGACACACCCCCATCTTGGACGACTTTCACTTTTTTGACGTTATTGTTGTTTTAAGACAGAATCTCACTATGTCCTTAAGGATGCCYGGGAGCCTGCTATGAACGCCAGACTGGCTTTTGCCTCTTCAGTGCTRGCATTATAGGTATGTACCACTGCACGTGGATTTTTTTATTTTTACACTGTAAATGGTTGGGGGGAAGAACCCTCAAACAGATAYTATATGAAGCTCCAGTTTTAGTGTGTATAAATAAAATTAATTGGGACCGGGCCACCCCACGTATTTGTGTCTCTATTACTGCTTAGTTGCCATAGGGAATGTACGCTCCACAAACTCTAAAATATTGATTTTTAAATTAATTTTTTTAGTGACTAGCAATGACATTTTATGTATTATCGTACTCTGCTCAGGCTTGTCCCTCCACTACCCTTCTGTTCCTTCTCTTGCCTCTCACCATAAAATAAAAATACTCAATATGTGTCCCTTTCCAGATAAGTTTTGCTGGCCCACGTATGGGCGGCATCCCAGGAATTATGCAGTGTGTGGCTTACGGTCCTGCCCTCTCRCCCTCTGGAAAGATCTAGACACTAAAGAGATCCCCGTGTGGGCTTTCGAGGAGGCTCAGTGGGTCAAGCACTTGCTTCTCAGGTAGGAGAATCTGCATTTGGATCTCCAGCCCCCACGTGGAACCTGGCGTGGTGGCGTCAGTGAGCAATCCCAGCTCTGGGCAAGTGGGCGAGAGGATCGTTGGTGCTTGCTGGTCAGTGAGTATAGCCAAATTAGTGAGGTCCAGGTATGCTGAGGGAGAGACGCTGTTCCCGAAAATAAGGGGGAAAAAACCTACGGTGGTGAGAAGTTGAAGGAGACGCCCCGTGTTGAGTTTTGGCCTCTACATGTACACACGTGCACACACTCACACACACACAAGAGAAATCACTGTTTAAATGTAGTGAGCGCTACCGCAGAGAGGCACTTTAGGAGTATACAGAAGGGAATATTGGCTAATAGCTATCAAGAGCTCTGGGGGTGGGGGGGGCTGGTGAGGGCCAGAACATCCGAGGGAACCAATGAGGAGACCTGTTAGTTCATTTGAGACCGGCTTACCTGCCTCCTCCTTCAGGGACCAGGAAGGGGCATGACCAAGGCCAGGCCAAAGAGGCCAGAGAGGGGTCAGAGCAGGGCAGAAGCAGGCCTGTCTACACTGGCTAGTTACGGTGGCTTAGCTGCCCACCCCTGTCCACTCCCTAGATCATTCAGACATGACAAASAGATTGTGGCATTTCCTTCCACAGACTTCCTCATTAGCCCAAACCAGGACTTGAGGCAGTTGCTCACTGCCAATCATCAGAGTATAGGCATCAGGATACAGACATCCCCCATCACCAGAACTTAGCACAGTTGTGGCTTCTAGCTCTCAGTGCCGGGCGTGGGTTTTATGAATAGAAAACCGTTCAAGTCTGTAAGCAGACCGTGGTGGCTCCGAGCCCGCTGCTCCTGCTTAGGTGAAGGAGCTTTCTGTGGTCTGACAAGCAACTAACACCGTCTGTGACACTGCCCACCTGGAGCAGAGAGATTCCCTTCTTCTCTAGGACCCTTTTACCGAGCACCAGCGAATCAAATCACTCAGTTGACATCAGGTTTCTAATGTGGCCACCCACTTSCTCTCGAAAGCAATGGGGCTGGGCCAAAGCCTGTGCAGAGATGCTCTCCAGTAAACCAGCAGGCAGCTTCGCTCCTCACACGCACTGCCCAGACCCCTGCCTTCCCCGTGGTTGAGGTGGAAGGCAGGTAGGATCAGGTTCGGAAACCTGTCCCTGAGGCATTTACAGGAGGAAGGATAGGGCTCACATAGAGGAACAGACTTCAGATAGGGGAGATATGCGGAGCCCTGGGCTGTGATCTATGATAATGAGGAGCACGGAGCAAAGGAGAGAGAGGAACCCAGCCTGTCTTCCCTCGTTCACCCTGGAATGACTCTTTTCCACATACTTCTGTCCAGTGAGGCTTTTAGCACAAGAACCTCTCAGAAGTCAAGGTTGCTGCTAAGCTCTTAAACTTCAGGAAAAAAAATCTTTCTTTTCCTTTCTTTCTTTCTTTTTTTCTATTTCTTCAGTTTTGTGAACAAAACTGAGAGCCTCCCATATGCCAAYGTCTCAGTTTTGTTCTCATCTGAGCTCTATTTCCAACCATTTTTTAAAAAGTAAACTACTCAGCTTCAGGCATTTTGTTATAGCATCATGAAATAGAGGAAGACAACTCATAACAGTTAAATATTTAAAGTAGAGTTTCTCAATGGCAATGGTATTGGTACTTCACGCAGAATGATTCCTGTGTGTTACAGGATGTTTGGACATAAACATGGCCTCTGCCCACACATGTTAGTAACAACCTTCTATAAATTTTTACAGTCAAAACCGTCACTGTTAACTCTCTTACCATGGCCAAAATGCTTTCGATTTAGACTCTGTCTATCTGCCTTAGTTTACACTCCCATCTCAGGCTCTGAGACTGTTTGGCCATATGACCTTGAATTATTCCCCTCTTCCCTGGAACTCAGATTCCTCAGCTGCGCTTGGTGGAAAACACGTGTAGGTTTGTGTCARGATTCAGCTCAACATCTGGCGACCGATGCCTCCCACCATTGTCCTCCCCCAGGCTTACCTGTTCAGAAAGATGCTGCTGACGTCGTCATGGGTTATCGGGGGCTTCTTAGAGCTGGCGGCCATGCGCAGTGGGCGCAGGAAATTGTTGACAAGGATGTGCAGGTGCTGCACGTACTCGGCCTCCGCTTCCAGCATGCTGAACACCACCTGGTTCCTCTTGCGCATGCTCTCCGCATGGGGAGACCGGATGTAGTCTTGAATGATGTTCTTCCACTTCCGTCGGCAGAGCCATCCCCGAAGAAAGCTCTGTACCTGGTAAAGAAGAGCGAGAGGTTAGTGTTAGTATCGGTTACTCTTGTTCTTAAAAGCTGTGGGCACGCCAGGGGCAGCGGCCAGGGGTTGGTCAACCTCACTGCTGGGAGCAGAGGGAGAAGAGCTGATACATAGAGCAGGCCTGGCTCTGCTGCCTGTGTGATACTGAGCATGCTCCATGGGCCCTCGGACAATTTCCCCAGCTGTGAAATAGCGATCAGGAACATCACAGTATGGACTAGACRGCTAGTTAGAAATACGGTTTCTAGGGCTTGCTCCAGCCTGGTGCATTTTAACAAGACCCCYGATTGCTCTGGAARCGAGAAAGAAGGAAAAGTGGGGCCTCACGTTTCCACACAGGGCTAGGTAGCTTCAGAAGGGTTGCTGGGCTCTGCCTGCGGTGGTTGMGTCTTGTCTAATGACTCTTCTGAGAGCCCACGGGTTTCAATTAAAGCTTGTCTGCAGAAGGTAATTATCAAATTGAACAGAACAAGGCAAATTTGCACATCTCCAGCTCTTTAGGGGCGTCTGAGCCCCAGCACCAGGATGGAGCCTCTCCTGACTCTGCGGGAAAGTGAGTGGGACACTTGCTTAGTGGCCTTGGAGTTGCCTGAGAGAAGTGGTCTCTAACGAGTCGCAGAAATTTGGAAAAGGGTCTTCACTTATGCATGTGAATGGACACATACAGACACACACAGAAACACGTACAGAGAACACAGATACATGTAAACATTCACACTACACATACAACACATGTACACACAGAAACAGAAGCATACAAGACAATTCAGATATATACATACACAGATATACACACAGCCACACATCACACACATAGACATATATGTACAGACACATGTCATATGCACACAGACATATAACACACATACATATACACAGACATACTCATACGAACACACACACACATAAAGACAGATATAATTAGACACACATACATTTGCTGACTAGTTTTATACAATCTTGACACAAGCTAGAGTCATCAGGAAGGCTTCACATGAGAAAACGCTTCCATAAGAGTGGACAGTAGGCGATCCTGTAGGACATTTTATTAATTAGTGATTGAGTGGGAGGGCCCAGCTCATTGTGGGTGGCACTAAACTATAAAGGTCCAGGCTGAGCAGCCATGAGGAGTGAGGCGTTAAGGAGTCTCCTCCACGGCCTCTGCATCAGCTCCTGCCTCTAGGTTGCTTCCCTGTTTTTAAGTTTCTGCYTTGATTTTCCTCAGTGGATAATGATATGCAAACCAAATAAGCCCTTTGCCTCCTGGCTTGCTTTGGTCCTGGTGTTTCATCATAGCAATAGAAAACCCTAACTAAGACAATGCATAAACACACAAACACACAGGTCCAGACACACACATAAAGACACAATTGTATGTACAAACACACACACACACACACACACACACACACACACACACACACGAGTGGTCCTCAGTTTCACAGGGTTCTAAACCAGTTCATCTACCTCCTGCACTCTTAGGGCTGTTTGGCTGTGCACAAGCTCATGCACAGGGAAGGCCACAGAGACTGGGGCCAGCATATAGGAATCTTTCCTGAAAGGCAAAGCCTCCAGTAAGGATTTGCCTAAAGGACAGGAAGGCCTTTGTGGAAAAGAGAGGGCTTGAAATCCCTAAGAGACAGATGAATGGGGTGGATTTCAGCCAGCCCTTATCAGATGCTGCAAGCGGAAAGAACTGCCCTAAGTTGAGAGGTGGGCCGGGATGTTTAGGGGCCAAGGATAGAGCCAGCTATCCTTGCCTTGGTRGRACCTGGTGTCAAAACTCCATGTTTGCCTGTGTGACTCTGAGAGCTTCTACATATGCACATGGCTGGCGGCTTGGGAATGGGAGAGGGCAGCCTCTCCTGCCTGGGGCTGACATCGCTCCYGGAGGTGGCCCAGGCTGTTAGATCTTCTGCTTCTCCAGGAGGTCACATGTTCATGTAGCTGAGGGCATGGGCCCAGGAACTGGTGCCAGGGTTTGAATATCTTCCTGCACATATCAAGCTATGTCAGCTTTGACCAGTTACCTGGCCTCTCTGTGTCTCAGCTTCCCCAGATATGAGAATGGAGATGATAATCGAATCTCAGAGGCTTTTCCTCAGGATCCACTTAATCTGCATCAAGCTCCCAGAATAGCATCTGGCACATAGCAAGTGGCTAATGAATGCTGCAATTTCTATTTTTGAGAAAGTAGATATCCAGATTTCTGCATGAAGTGTTTAGCTCTTAAAGCAGTAGCAGGAAAATATACATGCGCCGAAAGCCATGCACGCCGAGAGAGCTACACGTGGCCTGCTGGATATAGTTGGAGTTTCTGGTCTCTGTGACTAAACAGAGTTTCCTCTTGTTTCATTTGCTGTCCTTAGGGTAAACCATCACCCTTGCCTTGAGTCTGACAAGATGAAAATATAGCCAGGCTCCTCTGTGCTGTAGCACTATGGGGTGGCCCAGGGTATAGTTATTACCCTGATAACTTTATGAAAATATGTTTTCCCTTGGGAACTCTAAAAGAGCCAAAGCAGTGGCTGACTGTTGGGTCTCATGAAGGCCAGCTTCCTGCTGAGCCCTGCTGGGGAGTGGGTAGTTGTGAGGTGTGCGCGCGTGCATGCGCATGAGAGAGAGAGATAGAGAGAGAGAGAGAGACAGACAGACAGACACACGCGCATGAGAGAGAGAGAGAGAGACAGACAGACAGACAGACAGACAGACAGACAGACAGATGGACAGTGAGGAACAAGTAAGTAAGTGGCTATGGGAAGGTTCCTGGGAGTTTGGTGAGGTTGTATGGCACTTAGAGGAAAACTCTTCAAGGAGACTTCCTAGACCTTGGTCCTGGCCCCATCCACTCCATCTACTTTGTCTCTATACGACGGGCTAGATCACCCTCTCTCACAGTGGCTGTTGTTTCCATCTCTGGAATGAAGTGACTGGGTAAGTGGCATGGCAAGAGACAGTGGGAGGACGGTGGACACTGGCAGTCAGGGGTAGTACAGACCTTCTTAATTTTCTTGATGTCACTGTCCTCATCCTCAGAGGGATTCGCCGTTTTGGACTGTCCGTCATTTTCCTTAATCACATGGGTTATCTGCTAAAAGAGCCAGAGGTTCGTGATAAGCAGGAGGAACTCACCAGTGGGAAACGGTGGCACCTGACGGCTTGCCTCATCTACCACAGAAGCTAACACTGCTGGGTGCTGAGTCCCAGATTCCCATTTGGTAGAGCGCGCTGTATTGGAACAAGTGTACCTTGGATACCTTGGGGCCATCAGAGTGTGGACAAGGCCCTTTGACGTCTGAGGCATTGTCTATAACCCATGTTCTACACATCGTAAATCCCTTTCATTTTACTGTGGTAAGATAGATAGGAAGATAAAAGTTACCATGCAATTTTTTTCATGTGTAGTTTTGTATATGCACATGGTTTGTGCGTGTAAGTGCAGGCAAAGATGCACTTGTACGTTTCCACCTGTGGTTTTTCCTCAATTGCTCTTCAGCTTTAATTTTTGAGACAAGGTCTCAGTGAACCTGAAACTCCTCAATTCAGCTAGGATGGTTTGCCAATGAGCTTCACAGATCTTCACCCTTTTACTCAGGGGATTACAGGCATGTGCCATTACTGGGTTCTGGGGATTCCAACTCAGGTTCTTGGGCTTGCATGGCAGGGGCTTTCCTGACGGAGTCAACTACTTAGCACCCATCAAGCATTTTTTTTAAACTAAGGTTTGTTTATGTATTTGTGTGTGTGTGTGTGCACGCGCACACGCGCGCGCCTGTGTGTGTGTTTGTGGAGCTAGAAGACAAGGTTCAAGAGTCAGTTCACTACTTCCACCATGTGGGTGGCAGGAATGAACTCACATTGCCGGGCTTGGGGGCAAGTGCCTCTACCTGCGGAGCGTCCACTGCCCTCCTCAGTGAACCACTGCTGACAGCATTGTTCAGAGGCATCCACCCTGTTTGTAGTGTGCGGCCAACATCACCATCCATCTCTGCAGTCTTCAGATGGCAACTCTGTGCCCGTTACACAGTCCGCTCTCTGTTGTGTGTTACCTTGCACATCTGTAACTTTACACTACGGAGTTACTTGGCTATTTGCTTAGCACTGCAACCTTGGGGCTGTCAGAATTTTCTTCATGTGCGGTGTCATTATCCTTTTGTTCACAGGGACTCCTTCTCTGCTGCGCTCCCACATCTCCCCTGGCCCCTTCTGGCTGTTTCTCTTCCTTCTCCCAGACGGTCCCCCTCTCTGCCTTTGTATCCTGTGTATCCGTTACCTTCTTTCACCCCAGTTCCTTAAGGACTCATCTTCCCCTCTCGCGATCCCACTTTTAGTTTCATGATTGACACAATACACATACAGGAACACACGCACGCGCATACACACACACACACACACACACACACACACACACACACACACACACGCCATCTTGGTTCTAGTTTCCACACATGAGAAAACATGCAGTACTTATCTGATTCTGGCTTATGCCATTTAATGTGGAGATACCCAGTTCCATTCATTTTCTTGCAAACGGCATTATTTTAATTTTCTTTATGGATGCCTAAAGGTCCGCATTGTGTTAGGTATCACATGATCTGTATGCAGCCATCGCTGGCTCTGCAGCCTAGCTATTGTGAGTATCGGCAGCAATGACCGTGTATGTACGAGTGTCTCTGTGGTAGGCAACAGTCACCTGTTGGACTGTCCTTCATCTTTCTGACAAAAACACACGGGGGAATAATCAGATCAGAGCTGGGGGGGCTCAGAGCGGGGCTCTGTTGGTTGGCCTCTCTCTTCTCTGGGTTACCCTGAAGCACTTCCTGGGATCAAAGTTCTCTTTGGAGAGTTGGTATTTGCACAGAGGGTGGTGGTGATGGTTTTCTGTCGGGGGCTACTCTGTATTTAAAACTGACAGTGGGGGCCTAGAGAGTTGGTGCAGTGCTTAAGTGCACTAGTTACTCTTCCAGAGGACCTGGGTTCAGTTTCCAGCACCCTCAAGGTGACTTAATACCTTCTAAGACTTCAATATCTGGGAATCTGATGCCCTCTTTTGGCTTCTTTGGACACCATGCATGTATAAACTGCACAGACAAGCACAGACAAGTCAGTACTCATACATATAAAATAAAAATAAGTATAAAAATTTTAAAACAGCAAAGAAAACGTACAGTTCACTTCTCAGAGACAGGCCTGAAAATAGGTACCGGCAAGCCTTAAACCGTGCTGTGGTGCTTAGTGCCCTAACAGTCTTAGAGACTAGAATTATTATTTGCATTCATTTTTTATTTATTTGCATATATAGTATGTGTGTGCATGCATGCGTGTGTGTATGTAGAAATCAAAGGACAATTTCCAGGAGTCATTCCTTCTACCATGTGACCGGAGACTCGAACTTGTAAGGCTTAATAGCAAAAGTCTTTATCCCATGAGCCTGGAGGTTTTATTTAGGGATTAGCCTGGGGCGCAGCTCAGAGGACTTGGGACCTTGGGTTGTTGTAGAAGTCTTAGGCTATGGCCTGCGGTGACTAAACTGTCTTCTTCCTGCTTCCCTTTCGTCTCCTCCAAGCCTCTATGTCTTCTTTGAACCAACCCCGTCTGAAAATCTTAATGCTCTGCAAGTGTTGTGCTCTGTGACAGGCAGTGGAGCAGCTGGGGCTCCAGATGTGTACTATCATCTGGAAGCAGAGTCAAGAGGTTCATGGGCCAGCCTACGCTACATAGTGACATCGTCTTTAAAAAAAAAAAAAAGTCCAATAAAGCACATATAGAACAGTTGTGTGTATCCTCCATCCACTGTCACAAACAGGGCATTCAATTGAAGTATCGGCCTACATTTCCACCAAATGGGCCTTTGCTACCATTGCACAGGCACAGGCACAGGCACAGGCACAGGCACAGGCACAGGCACAGGCACAGGCACACATGACCTGCATTCTGCTCTTAGTGCCCCGGGGGGGGGGGCTCTGTCCTCAACACCTGTGCCTACTCTGACTTACAAACTAATGAAAGCTTTTAAGGCCAAGTACAGCCTGAGTTTATACCCTCTGGCTTTCA
>BDUI01000972.1:109950-121617 GCA_002335545.1 Apodemus speciosus
CACACACACACACACACACACACACACACACACACACACACACTACTTTCTAGGGAACTTACCTGTCAACCTGTTAGCAACCTAGGACCTCTATCTGCCCTGGTCTGTGTGCACAACCCACTCTAAAGAACGCAGTGTTGTTCCTCTTTTCCTTAACAACCATCAAACTTAGACAGATTCTATTCAGTCATACTCTAATTATGTTCTGGGGTGGAGTAGGAAGGTTAGTCTGGCTTGAACTAGTTTTGGGTGCATTTGCAATAAGGCAACCTGTGGCTTTAAACTGAAAAAAATTGTTTGGTAGAATCTCATATTTGCCACTTTATGACTAAACATAATTGGGCATGTATATGATTAAAATCAGATAAACTATGGAAAAGGACACATGTAGAAAAGAGGTTCCATAACCTAATATACCAATCAAGAAAAAAAACCGTCAACCCCCCACAACAACAACAACAACAACAAAGTCACCTTTTATCTGAAGCCCTTATAAGGAAGTGCCAAACAGCACTTGGGCCTTGAGTCCTCTCACTCTTGGGGCCTGTTGTCACTCTTGACAGAATATCTGATCTAGTCTATTGCTTTGCTACATTTACAATTTTATGTGAGCCATTATTTTAGTTCTTTGAATAAGATACTAAGAATCTGGACATAACTAGTCCAGGTCCCAAACTCCAGTAATAATTTAAGCATTTATGATAAAAAGCATAAACCCTTAATTAAGGCAAAGATAACTTCTAGTACCCAGGAAGCTCGCTCTTCCCACTCTATCCCACCACAGAAGCAGCCGCTGCTCTGGTTTCTACCACTCTGGTTAGTTTTGCCCGATCTAGAAATTCATATAACTGAAATCACATAGCATACCTTTTTGCTATGTTTATTCAGCATATTGGTTTTGAAATTCATCCATCTTGTGTATAACTGTAGTTGATTCATGATTATTTCTGAGTAGCATTCCATTTTGTGGATGCACAAGAGGTTTGCTTATACATTAGCTTGGTTATAGACATCATGGCTTTTGATTGTACAGTAAACTGTTAAGAACATTTACATAGGAGACTTTTGTGGCCATTTTTCATTCCTCTGGATAGGTACCAAGGAATGAAACTACTAGATGACAGAGCACTGTAGATATATATTATTACTGTGATAGGCCCGACCATGTTTTTTGTTTGGAGGAATGTGGATTTGGGGACTTTAAATTAAGAAAGCAGTGGAATGCTTTAAGTGAGGTTTAATGGGACATCCTAGTAGAAACATGGAAGACAGTCATGCACAGTGTGATTTGAACTGTAGGATCTCGCTCAGGAGATTTCAGAGGAGAAGAATTTTAGTACATTGCCTAGAGAGTGTTCTTGAGGTATTTTGGTGACAAATATGGCTGTTCTTTGCCCTTGTCTGAAGAGTCTGCCTGAGGCTAAGGTGAAGAGATTTAAATTAATTGCTTTGGCAAAGGAAATCTCAAAACAGCCTAGTATAGACTCTGTCCTGTGATTCACTCTTATGAAAAGTGGGTTTTGCAAATGGAGCAAGCTGCACAGGAAAAAGTGCAAAATAAATGGTTCAGGGATTAAAGGGACACCAGGAAGTGCAATAGAACTAAGTCCCGTGTTCAGGGAGATAAACAGATTAAAGACATTTAGTGGAATTAAGAGTATGGTGACCTCAGGACAAGATTCCACCCGGCTAAGTTTCCGTCTTATGAAAAGGGTGCTCCCCAAGGGACATTGCCACCTACTGTAAATTTACAACGTATTTGCATTTGTACAAGGGATAGTTATATTATGTTAGGTCATTACGACCTGATAATTGTTTTTATTTGAACATGAGGAGATATGTCCAAGGGGTGTGTTGTGATGGCTAGTCTCGGTTGCCAACCTTACTATTTCTGGAATGAACTACAGTCCAGAAATGGAGGGCACACCTGATCTGGATCTGAAGGCAGAAGACAATATGCCTCACTGTGTTCCTTTCCCTATGGCTAGTAACAGTAATACAAATCCTGGGCCATGATATGTTGGAAGTATGTGACCTGCTTTTCTATCTGGATGTTATAGGGGATTACAGTTAAGAAATTGCATGATTCTCAAAAGAGACTCTGAACCTTGGACTTTTAAACATTGTTGAGACCGTGATGTACCATGGGAACTTTGAAGTTGGACTAAATGCGTTTTGCATTGTGATGGCTACACGCCTAAGGGAACCAGGGAGTGGAATGTGGTGGTTTGACAGGTTTGGTTCCCATAGATTCATGTGTTTGAATGCTTGGTGCATAGGGAGTGGCACTATTAGGAGGTGTGGCCTTGTTGGAGGAAGTGTGGCCTTGTTAGAGGAAGTGYGTCTCTGTGGAGGCGGGCCTTTGCAGTCTTAAATGCTCAAGGTATGGCCGGTGCGAGACCTGTCCAGTCTCCTTCTGCCTGCCTTTGGATCAAGATGTAGAACTCTTGGTTCCTCTAGTGCCATGTCTGCCTGCACACTGCCATGCTTCCTGTCATGATGAYCACAGACTAGACCTCTGAAACTGTAAGCCAGCCCCAATTAAACGTTCACCTTTATAAGAGTTGCTGTGGTCAATAAAACCCTAAGACAAGATGGGGCACTATGGTTAGAAYGGAGTGGGACTCTGYGGTGCTTTCATTCTCTGGGGCGGCCTAGACTGGATCCCAACAAGAGATGCTTTGACAGCATCCATGTTCCCCTCTCCTTTCCCACCTCCTCGTTCTGAGGCTTGGACTTGCAGAAGTTTGCTTGGTTTGGTGTCTGCTGCCTAGACAATTTAGTAAGGTGAGACATACCTAGCGTTAGCGATCGCTTCCACCCACTCATCACGGTCCTTGGCATCATCGGTCCTCAGCTCCAAGGACTTCTGCTCATTGGAGAAGTTCACGATGAAGTAATGTTGCTGCACAGAGAAGAAGACACAGACACCTCCAGTTACCAGGATGCCCACAAGTTCCACAGCATTCCCGGCTGCATTGCTGAGCGCCTGCTATCGCAGCAGCTGTGCCCAGATGCATTCTTTGTCTTTGCTGGAATACCGCTCTATTTAGTACTTTAAAGTGCTCAATCTAAAAGGATGTTGTGTGACATGACATAACCCAGGCCTAGGGTGTGATAAGGAGGCAAACCCCACAAAGCCTTGTTTGCCAGCCAATTACAAACAAACCACCACCACCACCAACAACAACAAACAGTTTGAAGCCCTCTGGCATTCTGGAAGGACAGCCAGGGAAACCCACCAAGAGGACATCTCTATGGGGGGGGGAGGAACTAGGTACCCATTTAATGTAGCATGTCTTTAATTACTCCATGGAAATTGACTAAGAACTCATCTAGATGCTGGGGGTGAAAGAATCAAATCAATGGTACAGTCCCCAGAAAATCACATCATAAGCCACTTCTGTGCTGGGCACAGGTGTCTAACTCCAAGCTCAGTCAGTGTGGGGCCAGCCGCCTTCAGGTCTCTGGGGAGCTGAGGAGGCCGATCAGAGACACACATCTGTAGGGTTGTTATGGGAGTTAAGTACCCATAAAGCCCTCTGAACACCACCTGTCAGTAAGTAAGGACGATGTGAGTGTGTGCAGTGATTAATGCCATGTGGTTGTTGTTGTGCTGGAGGCGAAAGGGACTGTGTGGCACAGAGGAACCCAGCCACTGAAAAGGGTGTGTCTTGAGTCCTGGTTCTCTTTCAAGTTGGCTGGAAGACAGTGGGGACAACACAGGTACCCGGAGCCCGTGGCCTGCCGGGAGTATAAGAGACGCACAGCAGATAGATGAAAGGCAGAGGGGTTCTGATACGCAGGAGCTCAGGGGTGCAGAAGACCAGGTGAGAGGAGCTGGGGGGGGTCCTGCTTTCTGGTTTGAGTAACAGAAGTGCCATAGATAGGGCTCTGTGGGTAGCTTGGGGGATCAGGATGAGTGGGAGCTGAGCTTACAGAATGCGGGGCTCCAGGGATGGATGGAAAAGCTAAGGCTGGGGCTGCTGGCTCTGGCTCTTAGAAGGAAGCAGGGTAAGGTATGAAGAGGGACCGTGGGCCTGAGCTTTGGWGGTGTGCCATACTGGGTGTCTGTGTTTCAGTGCCTTGGTGTCCAAGTGGCTGGAAGTGGCTGCACAAGGTGAGATGTATAAACTAATATTAGCATCTTACTTGTGGTGGTGGTGGTGGTGGTGGTGGTGGTGGTGGTGGTGGTGGTGGTGGTGGTGTGTGTGTGTATTACGGTGTATTAGGGCTCTGGTGGGGAGACTTATTGCAGAGTTAGCACTATCCCTTGTTTCCTATGAAACAGATAACTGGGCTTGTCACGTGAAATGTCAGCTCCAGCCTTGACCAGCTGAGGAGGAGCTCTCGTGGGCACTGGCCCTGTGGGAAGGAAGCAGGTTAAGAGGGGAGCTGCAGGTGGCCACTTAGCTCCTTCTCCCTCTCAAGAGAGGCCAGGAGCCTAGAAATTTCTCCCACATCCACCACGTGCTGCAGGCATCCTCTGCCTTCCAGCTGACGACCCGACACTCAGCGGCGCCAAGCGAGTGGGGAGCGAAGGAGCTGATCGGCACGCTTCCTACTTGGGGCCTGACCTTTGCCCCTGGGGATGCAGATTGCCGGGCACAGGCTTCCTATTCCTGACTTTTCCTCTCCAATGTTGGAGCCTCTGAGATGCATTGACCCATGCATGGTGTTTGGCTTGCTCAAGGCCAGGGCCTGAATGTTCTGGAATGTTCTCAGTCCTACTCTGTGCTGGTTTATTGCTGTGAGCAATAAACGGCTGAAGGAGAGGATGAATGACACGAGGAGGCTCCACCTTACCCTGTCTCTGAGGTCTCCTCTGTAAGGCACCAGGGAGACTGTAGCTCTTTCTTGGCTCACATTAATAATGACTGGACACAGCTCTCCTGAGCACACGCCCCATGGCTCATAATGCTGAGCAGAGCAAAGCCTCCATGGAGAGAGCAAGGCTGTAAGTTTGTTGCTTTTGGTTAGCTGGAGTCTGGATCTGATGTTATATCTTAATTATCACAGGGATAGGCTCCCCCAAATACAAAGAGCTCAGGGATGGGCACAGGGTGATAGCATTTCCTCTGTGCCAGCCTGGTTCTCACCTACGCCCACCGGAGACGGTGATCAGAGAAACTTCTGGGAAGAGGATTCTAGTGTTAAAGTAAGAAGAAGGAAGATTTTGGGGCAGATGTGAGAATAGCCAAGATTATGAATGCTCCTGGGTCTGAAAATGAGGGAAGAGAAGGATTTAGAGAAAATGTGACAGCGAAGGGACTCCCTTTTGCACCTAATTGGGACCCTGAGGTCTGCAAGCTAAGAAAGCACTGGATTTTGCTGCTCCTTTTCTCCTGCCAACGTCTTATTGTGAAGTTCAGGTGTTTGGAAACACGGGCAGGGCTTTATAGGAAAGCCGACATAAGCTACCATCTGGGCTCCTGTTGTACTCTGCAGCCCTCGAGGACAACCTTGGCTTCCAGGAGTGGCTCCTGGTGAGTAGTCATTCCAGATGGAAGATTCCTCTCTACAATTCGGCGCAGATGCCGAAGGACAATGGAAACACCTTCCTGCACCGCAGAACGGCGCTTCACGGCCCTTGGCTGGTAACAATGGTACGGGTATGTTGCTTGAGCTTGGGAAACATCTGGTGCTAATCGCAGAGGGCATGTGTGGTTCTGGCTTAATTGTTGGCTCCCTCTTATAGGTGAGGGGCTTATGCGGTGACAGGTTCTGGTGTCCCCTTGATCTGGGACTTTGGAGAATGAGAACATGTACGAGTCAGGGTTGCAATACCGTGGCTTTCTAGGCCACTTTGGGTAAAGCAGCGCACCGCTCATCTCTCCCTGGAGCAAAGCGTGACAAAGGTAATGGGACAGGTGTGTCACTCCAGCCTCCATTTCTGTATGGGGTTAAAGGGCACAGGGAGACTGCATTTGGAAGAACTTCTCCCCTTTTGTTTTTGTGTGTATATATTCGTGTGTGTGTGTGTGTGTGTGTGTGTGTGTGTGTGTGAGCATGAGTGTGTATGTGTGTAATTTGTGTGGGGGCCAGAGGCTGTCTTCTTCAATTGCTTTCTACTTTAAATTGGAAAGTCTCTTATTGAGAGAAATGTTCTTCTCACCTTCTCCCTGCCCAGTGCTCCCCAGTGCTCCCCAGGGCTCCCAGGCCACCTTTTGGTGGTCCTGGAGATCCAGATTCGGGCTCCCATGCTTGCACAGCAAGCACTCCCATCAGTGAGCCTCCTTCCCACCTCTTTCTTTCAAGATGAAGAAATGGCTGACTTCACCGAGGAAGGAGAAGTGAAAGGGCAGTTCATATTCTCATGTATGTGGAGGACAGCAAAGGAAAAGCCCTAAGGCCTTGTGTTTTGGGATAAATAGTGTGCCAGCACGTTTTGCTGCAGCATTGTTTAGTGGGTTGTATCCCTGCTTCTCCATCTATGTAACGGGCATAAGGAGGTTCTCTTCCTTTTATAACTCTCCTAAGGTCCAACTGCGAGAAGGCTGGTGCCATCCTGACAAGTCCCCAGTGTACGTTTGCTACTCTTTTGATTTTCTTACTATCTTCATAGCATTACCCCCCTAGTAGGCTTGTTGGACCACACAGCCGAGCCTAATTTCGTGTGGCTATTTCTTGGCTGGTATGATTTGCTGCAGGTGTGCTATAAAAATATTGTTATCGTTCAGGCCGGGATCCAGTCTAGAGATTTGGGGCCAAGTTTTGGGCAGCGTTAAATGTTCAGAGCTCCTGGGGGGGGGGTCTGAAGTGCCCATCTCATGGCTGACAAGTGATAGACAGCACAGGAGCGTATTGAAAATCATCCCGAGCCTCCCCGTGGTGCAGAAGCCCTCCTATCTTCTGCTGAGCCTCACTCCTCAGAGGGTGGCTACATCCCAGGGCTGGCTCAGACACATTCACAGGGAGAGAAGCTGAGGGGGAGGCTGGCCCTGTGGCTCTGCCTTCCACAGTGGCTCTCACGACCCAGGGTAAGGCCTGTCCCCCGTCCCTGTGTCTCAAACAGCGAGCAAGCTTCTGGCTTGGATGAGCCAAGGTTCTGTAAGGATCCATAGCTTGGTTATTTGAGCTGGGAAAGAGACCACATCTTCTTCCTGTTCTTGCCATGCCTTCCTGCCTAGATGCTGTAATTCTCTGCTGGTCATGGTTCCTGTCCTTCTTCTTACCACCTACTCCTCATCTCCCTACTCTTCACATGACAGGTGGCTCCGAAGGTCCACAGCATTAACTACCCCTTGCGGGCAGGAATTTTGAAAGAGGGAACTGCCCACAGAAGTGACATGTTATTTTGAAGTCTCCATGAGGAAATAATACATTTGAACTCCAAATCCTAACACCTGCTACAAACCCAGTATGACTCCTGTGAATTCTGAATTTATGGGACATTAATAGATCTCCCCCCCCCAAATAAAACATAGATAGGACTTGTGTTCCACATATCCCAGCACTCCAGGGGCTGTGGCAAGAGAATCTCATGTTTGAGGCTAGCCTGGGCTACATAGACACTGCCTCAAATAAATAAGTAAGCAAATCAATACGTCAAAAAGGTTCTATATTGAATATGTTCCAGAAATACTTCTTTGGCTGCAGGACTACCCGCACCTTCCTGCTGTCCCTGCGGCATCAAAGTCTCTTTCATAAAATACCTGTCCCTCATCAATCTTGTTGGCCGCACTACCCACTCCTGAGGGGTAAATTCAACACCACCTGCTTCGAGGTTCTTGCTATTAACCAATTAACTAATGAACTGCTCTAATGAGTTTGGTCACCCACTCAGCAGAACAGGGACAGCTCCACGCCTAGCACAAGGCATAGTGCCAGACTGCAGGGCTGTTTCTTAGTCAGAAATGACTCCTCTGAAAGGACGGGAGCCCACCCACCGCAGCGTAGGCAGAAGAGAAGAAACGGAGAAGCATGACAGTGGTACTTAGTAGGACCACAGAAAAGCACTGTCTCCAAGGCCTGGCTGAGGACCCCTTCCCGTCTGCCTTGCCCCTACGAGTGGCATCCTGTCCTTTGTGTGCTGAGACCCTCTGCTTCTGTAGAACTCTGCACTCAATCACTGCTCCATCTTCCCATCGCTCTGTTCCACAGACACGTATCTGATACGTGTCCTCTCTGAAAGAGTACACAGGACATTACTGATAATGAGCTCTTCTCGGAAACTAGAGGCAGAAGGGAAGAGCCATTTTACTAGATGCCTGTGTGTGTGTGTGTGTGTGTGTGTGTGTGTGTGTGTGTGTGTGTGTGTTGTCAATGTTCAGCTTGGGTCAGTTATAGTAGCCAATTGCACTACTAATTGACTAGAATAAACCAGGTAGTGGCTGTTTGGGAGCTTGTCTTACTGACTGTTCGGTCTCCAGACTTGGGTGGTGCTGTGCATAGTCAGGACACTGATACTTGGACTCCCTCAGGCAGAATCCTGAGCATGGCTTTCATTGAGGKCCAGCAAGAATTGCTGATTGGGACAGTGACTTAGCCCTTAAGATCAGCTTCATGTCTCTGCTGAAGTCACTCAAGCCATCCACATGTTTGCTTACTCCAGCTTCTGGGGCAGTTGAACATCTTATAGTTAGTCCGCTGTCTTCTATGCCCAGGCTAGCGGGGAAGCCTCTGACACAACTGCACACCTCTCCTCACCTGTGTCCACACAGTAAGGCTCATCAGGAACTCTGCCCTCTCTCCCCCTCCCAGTTTTCCACAGATCTGACCAGACAGAAGAAGATTCTGGGGTGGCAAACATTCTGGCCAGAGGGCAAAGMAGGTCTTGGAAGGGCAGGCTTGGGGCAAAGGGATACTGGGCGGTCTGCAAACACTGCCCGTGGGCACATTCTTCCAAACCATTGTATCAACGCCTGGAGGCTGCTGAGGAACCCAGGAGGCATTTAGATAACCATGCCTGTAGTTGGAAATGTTCGAGTAGGTTTCTCTGCATTTCTACAAGGAATTTTGGAATCCCGGTGAAGGATGATACGAATTCATCCATTCACTTTCCTAAAATTAGGTTTGACAAGGTTTTATTATAAGATATGAGTTGGATTTTTCCAATGTGGAGAAAGTCAAGGGTCAACTGGGAGATGTCATCTAGAAAATGATTAACTCCTTTTGTGGGGGAAAGAAGTTACCTTTGCCCAAGAGGTTAGCAAAACCTATTCTCTAAAGTGGAAATCACCTAACTTAACAATTGGCCTGCATATCCATTGACCCTATCAACTTAGGAGGTCTGGTGCCAGTTCTGACTTTTGGTGTTTGGCATTTAGAACCTTTGCCCAAGAGGTTAGCAAAACCTATTCTCTAAAGTGGAAATCACCTAACTTAACAATTGGCCTGCATATCCATTGACTCTATCAACTTAGGAGGTCTGGTGCCAGTTCTGACTTTTGGTGTTTGGCATTTAGAACTCAGACCCAGGCACAGCACACACTCCGTAAGTGTTTGTTGGTACTGCACTGAGGCCTTACATAACTCTCAGCAGTGTGTCGCAGGGCTGCATGAGAATGGAGGGCACCCTTATTGCTCCCCAAATTCCAGCCTGTCCCAGTGCTCACTCTGGTGGTGTAGTGCTAGAGACCATGCCTTGGCCTGCAGCGATCGGCTTGCCCCTCTCAGTAGCTTCTTATGAATTTCAGCGTCCTACATGGTAGGCAGTTTAACAGTAATGGAGCCTTGGAGATTCCAGAGATTGAAATCTACCTTAATCTGGGGTGTGTGTGTGTGTGTGTGTGTGTGTGTGTGTGTGTGTGTGTGTAAAACAAAAGCTGAGTCCACACCTAGGCTGAAAGTCCCTAACACTTCTCCTCCTGAGAGGTGGGAACTTCTCCATGTTCAAGGCTGGAGGCAGAAAATTAAGGCTCTGTTTTTAGGGTGTGTGCATTCCCCTCTGGAGACAAGAAGTGGGGGTGTCTGGGCCTCCCTGATATTCTCTGCATGACAGTGGCCCTCATGGGAGCATTTGCGCCTTGGCAGTGTTTTGGGCATCTGTCACATTCACACATCTCTGGGGCTCCTGAATAGACATCAAGGGGCTGACTTGTGTTTTTGGCTGTGTGCATACCACACCAGCTCCAGGCTCCTACAGATTCCAGTGAGTCAGGACTGTGGGGTGTGGATGCCTGCCTTGTGTTTTCCCTTGATCGTGGCAGAGTTGCAAGGTTCCCACACAAGTGGAAAGCCGCCTTCACAAAAGTTACTGAAACGACCGTGACATATTTTACTCACTGTTAATTTTTCCCCCGGAGACAAGGTCTCTCTCTACAGTATCTTTGGCTGGCCTCAAGCATGCAGATATCCTCCTGCCTCTACACCCTGAATGCTGGGGTAACAGTTATGTAACACCAGCCTAGGTCTTTGTGTTTGCTAGGTTAACTAAGTCACATCCCCAGCACTGCTCTTAATTCTTCCTGAGTCTCTTTCTATCCCAACAGGCAGAGGATGCTAAGAAAGTTCCCAGGCAGAGTCGTTATGTTCTGTTTGTGGCTGGAGAGCCTGGATTTGAGAGTGATCTGGGTGCCTGCATATACCTGCTCTGTAACTTTGACCATAAGAAGTAGAGTTCTTTCTTGGAGCCTTGGTTTTTCCATTTTGAAAATGGGTTAATAGTGAAGACCTAAGGTTGCTGAGATGGTTAAGGGAAGTGTAGAGTCGAACTCAGGAGCTCAACGGCTAATACTCAGTGTTTTCACTCAGTGTTTCTTGTATATTGTTTTAAAGCACCATGTTGCAAAATTATATACATTGTAAACTGGTTGTAGTGGCTCATGCCTGTAATCCCAGCTACTTGGGAGCCTGAGGCAGGAGCATCCAAAGTTTGAGACCAGCCTGGGTAACTTAGCAAACCTGTATGATTTTTTTGTTTTGTTTTTTAAACAACATAGCAGAGTAGGTGGGTGGCTCAGTAGTAGAGCACTTGCCTAGCATGCACAAAGTCTTCATTCAATCCCCACTACTGAAAACAAAGAGAAAGAAAAATGATAGACATTTTAATCTGCATTTAGAACATGCTGAAGCTCAGCTGAAGGACATTTGGTAATAACTTGTAGCGAAGGTCAAACACTTTATAGCATTAATATAGACGAGTTTTTATATGGAATCCCAATTAATATATAAAACAGTTAAAAGCAGACTTCTCTGACTGACGTGGGGGTCTGGCCCCCCAGGGCTTCTCGGAATGAGGGAGGAGAACCAGAGATAGAAAGCTAGGTCATCTACAGGGATGGCGAAAGCGACGCTTCCACTCCACTCTGTCACGCGGTGTCRGCAAGTCTTCTGGGCTTCCCATCCATGTCTGTGGAGCCGGAGGAACAGTACCTGGGTAGCACTGCGGAGAACATTCTGAGCCCAGCGCATGCCTGTTRGCTGCTCTCAGAGAACGCAAAGGATAGGCTAACAAACCAGGGCAGGTTGTGAAAGAATTTAATGTCAGGTTGACTCTAATGGAGCACACACGGTCTACCCAGCTGGCACTGTCCTGGCTTCTCTGTGTACCTGTCCAGTCCATCGCCTCATTCCCTAGGGTCCGGGGCCTTTCATTGGGTCCTTCCCAGCCGGGCGGTGGTGGCGCACACCTTTAATCCCAGCACTTGGGAGGCAGAAGCAGGCGGGTTTCTGAGTTCGAGGCCAGCCTGGTCTACAGAGTGAGTTCCAGGACTACACAGAGAA
>BDUI01000973.1:4721-25623 GCA_002335545.1 Apodemus speciosus
TGGAGAATGGTTTTTAAAACAGAAGAAAAATATAGAATGGCATTACTGTTCATTTTGCAAATCCTGCCAATGCCTGGTTTGACAGCTGTCTAGACTCTCTTATCTGTCTCCACATGCAATCTGTAGTATTTTCTTGCCTCTTCTTGTGTAGTTGTTTGCTCTAGATTGAAACATTTTCTCCTAGAGGAAAGGCTCACCAGATTCATGAAACTCAAAATAAAAACCAACCAAACAAACAAAAACAAAAAAAAACCAAAAAGCAACAAACAAACAAAAACCCCAAACTACTTTTAAGACTCAAGAAGCTGATGAAACTTACAAGACTCACCAGGCATCTTTCTAAGGCCGCGGGAGCAGGGGCCAGCACTGGAGGAAAGGACATCTTTGTTGAGTGGGGTAGCTGACTGCCAGGTGTTGTGCAGGGGACTCGAGTGATGCAGGCGTTCAGAGTTGTGAACCATGCTGGGGTGGAACTTTGCGGTGATGTTGCAGCCTGAGTCAGCGAGGCTCCTAAAAGCAACACTGTAATAGCCAAAGGCATCAGTGGTATAGGCTTTAATCCCAGCAACCCAGGCAGCAGAGGCAGATGGCTGTCTGAGAGTTGGACATCAGCCTGGTCTACAGAATGAATTCCAAGGCAGCTAGTTACATGGTGAGAGTCTAGTCTGTTTAAAAAAAAAAAAAAGAAAGAAAGAAAGAGAGAGAGAGAGAAAAGGAAAAAAAAGAGAAAAAAAACCCCAAAGAACTTGTTGGCTCACCTAGCTGATGTCATTGCCTTCTTTATCTGTGATAAATATAATCCAAGGAAATGTCTAACCTAACACTTGTGTTGCAAAATATATAGGAAATCTGCTAGGCATGGTGGAATATTCATGTAATACACTAGTTGAGAGACTGGAGCAGGAAGATTGTGATTTTGAGGCCAGTCTTGGCTACATAGGAAGACCATAACTCAAAAAAAAAATCAAATAAAGAAATATGAAGAATTTTGTCTTCATACTAAATATTTAATAAACGCTTTAGATAATTGCATCTTTAGCCTTTAATAGTACACTAATGCCCAAGATTAGTAAGTCCTTAAAGGCTACATGCAAGATGGAATCTGAACCATAGCTATTAATCTTTATGCATAAATCTATTAGTTGATTGCCGTATTTAAATAGGCCTTTTATCTAGCATGATTTTGTAACTTCCTACATTTGCCATTTGAAAAATATTTATTCACTAGTTCATAGAAATTTTTAAATGTTGACATATTTATTTAAAAAAAACATACACATTCAGAAGAGTCTTTAAATATTGGAAGCTGTTAAGCTCATGGTAATGAATAAAAATCTCCAAAGTTCTATTTTTTACTTGACAGCTTTATACTTGACTCACTTTAAAATTTTTTTGGAAGCATTTGCAAAGTACCATAGTCCAATGACTGAAATTGTCAGCCCCTCATTTTTTTCATGTAGTAATAATGTTGCATGGAAACAAAGGACCGCCCCAGCTTTTATTCATGATGATTTTTTTAATGGCAGAGGTGTTTCTCTTAAGATGACAATCATACCAAGCATGCTTTCTAATTTATCATAAAATTTAAAATATTAATAATACAGTTATATATTAAAATTTAATAAAATGAGTCATTGTTCAGTCCAAAGCAGGTTGCAAGTTTTTGGACTTTGGGTTTTTTGCTTGTTTGTTTGTTGCTTTGTTCTGGTTTTTTTGTTTTGTTTTGTTTTGTTTTGTTTTGTTTTGTTTTTACAGAAATTCTCACTATTTAGCTCAGGCTAGTCTTGAGCTCATGGTATTTGTTGCTTCAGCTTTCTAAGTGCTGGATTTACAGGCATGTGCTGCTATGTCTGGCAATATTCTACAGACATTTTAATACACACACACACACACACACACACACACACACACAGTTTTTGAGACAAGGTTTTACCTTGTAGCCTTTGATGGCTTAAAACTTGCTAAGGAGCCCAGGCTGGCCTGAGATTCATAGATATCTACATGTCTGTGCCTCCTGAGTGTTAGGATTAAAGGTGTAAGCCACTGTACCCTGTGGAACATATTCTTTACTAAATAATAGTAACGTTTTAATTGTGTTTTACTTATGCCATTACATTTTTTGGGTGGGAGTATGTTAATGCAGGATAAAATGTCCATTAGTACAATTTGGTGGTTGCCTTGATTCATCTTTGATCAAAAGTGCAGGCAAGGATCAGTGGGGGGTGATCTTAGCTGAGACTCACAGTAGTGGGGCTATGGAACCCAAAGAGACCACCTCCTATAACCAGGAAGGAACCCCAGTAGCAGAATAGAGATGCCAACTCACCCACAAAACTTTTGATCCAAAATTTATTCTGCAGGGACAGGGGGATGGAGCAGACACTGAGGGAATGCCCAACCAATAACTGGCCCAATTTGAANGTAAGACCATCAAACAGAACAAATGGAAATAACAACAAAACACACTGAGTCCCAAACTCAGAGTGCGCATCAGCATAACCACCTCTCCAGCATCCATTTAAACCTCCTAGGAAACTCCCTTCCGAGACAAATGAGCCGAGGAGGCCAGAGCCCTTTGGAGTTTCAGCGGGGCTGGCAGACCACCCCCCCCCCCCAGACTGTGGATATTTGGGGAGCTACCGAGGCTGGCATCCAACCAACAAGATGGAGTCTTGGGGGCTGGAGAGATGGCTCAGTGATTAAGAGCACTGACTGATCTTCTGAAGGTCCTGAGTTCAAATTCCAGCAACCACATAGTGGCTCACGACCATCCGTAACGAGATCTGCACTCTCTTCTGCAGTGTCTGAGGACAGCTACAGTGTACTTATGTGCAAAAAAAAAAAAAAAAAAAAAAAAAAAAAAAAAAAGATGGAGTCTTGGTCTCACCCCTGCCAACTGAGCCAAGCCTTCCCACTAAACCACTAAAATACAGTCAACATCCCTGTGCGGGATGGCGGCACGGTTTTGTTGCCTAGAAGTGGGACTGGCACTGTGATTATCACTCTTAGCTTGCAGGTGGCTACGACCAAATTCATCCATCCCATCGTTTACCCGAGTCCTAGAGCTAGCAAAGGCCCGGATCGCATCTGGAAGCCTCACCRAGCTGGTTGAGGACCACACATACGGGCGAGGAGACCGTGTGTGACACTCACACCGGCCCCATTCTGGACCATGCAGCGCCCTTTGCCACAGCTGCCCCAGAACCAAGGGCTTCATCTGAAATCCTTGCGTCCTTGTGGTGCCCAAAGGCACCCATCTCCACCCTTTCCGCAAGGGTCTCTCCACCTAGCCCTCCCTCCCCCCCAACCTCTCCCTGTCCCCTGGAGCCTCCCTCACCCCATACCAGAGAGGGCCAGCATGGACGGAAAGTCCCAGCAGTTGGAAACTCCCAGGGAGTCGGTGGCACAGCTGTACCATAGGTTCTCAAAGATGGTGTTGGTGGTGATAACGTTCCCGTGGACGGTAGACACCCTCCAGTAGCTGTTGGAAAGGGTCACTCCCAGCATCAGCAGTCCCAGGGCTGACATGAAGAAGCCGAAGGTCTCCACAGCTACCGACATGCTGGGACGCAGGTCCCCCAAGGGGGCTTGGGCCCCAGGGATTGAGATAGAGGTGTCACCGCCAGGTGAATTCTAGGGGCTTTGCCCCAAAAGAGAAGTTAAGGAAGGCTGAGGAGGGAGAAGGCTAAAGATCAGCTATCCCGGCTGCGATCCTTGTCTGCCGGCTTCTGGAGGTCAGGTCTGGTCGCTCTGCCGGGTCTCTGGGAGGCTCCGCTGCTTCCTGGCAGGTCGGAGGAATGAGCCGAGCCTGCTCCGCTCTGCAGCTGTTGACTGTGATGGAGGGAATAAACGGGCCAAAAGTCCACCCCCTCCCCCGGCCTCCGGCCTAGCCCGGGACTCCCCGCCCTAGGAGTGGGGAGGTTGGACTTACTAGGAGACTTAGGGATATGGCCAAGGAGCAGCCCCCAAGGGAGGCGTTAGGAACCCAGGGGAAGTGGCCTGTCTCTGACTCAGCTGTCACCAGGGCCAGGAGTGAAATCAGTGGAACAAAGAGTTTTAGGGACCCAATAGACCAGAGCGTCTGGAGAAGAAAACTTCTAACAGGCCCACTACAGCCTTCCACGATGGACTTAGAGGACACGAGAGCCTGGGACACAGAAGACCCTAGAGATGGGATTCGCAAATTGCCGTGGACCATGAAGTTGGAGTCAGTTGGGGGGACAAGACCTCTCAAACCCTGCCAACCTGGCACCATGACTCCAGGATTGTCACAGGGCCCTGGGCTTGACTCTTTGGCTCTCGGCCTTATTGACACAAGTTATTGGCTCTAGGGCTGTAATGGGAGTTGGGATCACAGATCAGAGCTCCCGGGCGCTTTCACTGCCCTAACGGTGGCTTGGATCTGGCTGCCGTGGGGCTGAGGTGAGGCAACCGAAGGCTACTTTCCTCCAAACTTCCTGAACTTGAATTGTCCCTCCAGCTGACCTTTGACTCTTTGGCACCCAGTCTGATCTCCCTGCCAAGGGGCCAGGGGCCCAGGGGTGGCGGGGGTGGGGGCGGGGAGGCAATCGTAGGCCTGAGGCTCGATTCTGATTAATCTCTCTACCTGTCCACTTACTGGGAACKATCACCAGSTCTATTAATTAATTATGATAAATGGAAGCCTTTGGGCTCCCCACCCCACCCCAGCCGAGCGAGCGRGCACCTGTCTGAACACGGATTCCCTGGGCTGCTTCCTGGTCCTGCTTGGCGAGCTGGCCCCCGGCTCCCTTTCCACGTGAGGCAGAGCTCTGCCCACTGTGGCTCCCCATCCCTGTTCGGCATTGGGCTCCTCCGTGCTCCCCTCAGGTGCCTCCTCCCACCCCCAGCCAGCCTGCCAGGGGCTGCGGAATGACAAGAATGTAGGGAAGCCAAACAGGCCCACGCAGAGCCTGGCACAGCGGGCGTGGGGTGAGCGCTGAGACCTCTGCCTCCCATCCCACAGGCGGGGACTGGGCTATCCTGTGCCCAACAACCCCCACACCCCTGCCATCTCCACACAGCTTCCTCTCTCACCCTGCGTCATCCGTGTCCCCCCAAGGAGGAAGACTGGGCAGAGGAAGGGGAGGGGGCAGGAAGACAAAGGGAGGGAAGGGTGGGGGTTTCTGGAGGAAGCCCCGGGGGGGGGGGCACTGCAGTGGAAAACTCCCGGGCAGCTGTGTGGGTCAGAGGAGAGCAGAGTCATAAATCCCAGCTCCTTGTCCCTCTGTTCACTGCTCTCTCCCATGATTCTGCCGTGTCCTCGAGAGGTTCCTTGTTCCTTCCAAGTGGATTCAGGATAGGGAAGGAAGGAAGGGTGTGGCTGAGATGCTGGCAGAGGACCGAGAGTGGGGTAGGGAGGCCGCGGTGCACCCGCCGAACCTGCTTCTCCCTCAACGGATGCTCGCACACAGCTTCCCAAGCTACGGTCGACTTTTATTTACACTCATTGCCAAGCACGACAGGGTTAAACGGCGGGTGCAGGGGCGGGGGCTGGGGGTCATGGGCACTGCAGAGGTGGACGACAGGGGTGCGGAGAGCAGGGAAGGCGATGGTGAGGATGGACGGGCTCCCGRGGGGCAGAGAGCAGGTGAGGCTGCCTTCAGGATTTGGACTTGGAGACGGCCAGTCCAATGAGTCCAGCCAGGCCCGCCACACCCAGGGCCATGCCACCAACGATGGCCATGCCTACCAGTCCATCTGGAAAGGAAGAGGGAGGCAGGCGTGAGCAGACCAGTCCCCTCCCCCACCCCGGCCCCGACCATTCTCCTCTCCACAGAAGAGGGGTGTCTGTACCCCGAGTCTGCCGGCTGGGACTCCAGGGCTAGAGAGACCTTGGAGGGTTGGTTTGATGAAGGACTCGTGTGTGTGTGTGTGTGTGTGTGTGTGTGTGTGTGTGTGTGTGGCCTGTCACCTTTCTTCATGGCCTTGTCAATGAGGCGCTCCAGCTCCTTGGCCTGGTTGTTCTGGGGCTCCGTCTGCAGCAGTCCTCGCACGTACTTCAGAGCCTTTTCATACTCCTGCGGTCGGAAAGGCACACCTCRAACCACGCACGCTCCTCGGGATGCRCCTCCTGCCACCCCACCACCCGGGTGTCCTCCCCTGGCCCCGCGGCTCGTCCTTCCTCCGCCTCCACCCGTCGGAGCCCCACCCCACAGAGTAGAGTTCACAAACAGCCCAGCTGTGGGGGGTGATAAGCTCGCGGAGATAACAACTCCAGGCACTGGGCTGCACCCCAACCTGACGTCAGCGTGGTTCNCCCAAAGAGACCACCTCCTATAACCAGGAAGGAACCCCAGTAGCAGAATAGAGATGCCAACTCACCCACAAAACTTTTGATCCAAAATTTATTCTGCAGGGACAGGGGGATGGAGCAGACACTGAGGGAATGCCCAACCAATAACTGGCCCAATTTGAATCCCATCCCACGGACAAAGCACCAATCTGTGACATTATTGATACTCTGTTATACTTGCAGGCAGGCAAGAGTATAGCATGGCTGCCTCCTGAGAGGCTCCACCCAGCAGCTGAATCAGACAGATGCAGACACCCACAGCTTAACATTGGATGGAGCTTGGGGACCCTTATGAAAGAGTTGGGGGAAGGACTGAGGGCCTAGAAAGGAATAGGAACTCCACGGGAAGACCAACAGAGTCAACTAACCTGGGCTCTTGGGGCCTCACAGAGACTGAGCCACCAATCAAAGAGCACACACAGGCTGGGCCTGGGCCCCACCCCAGCCCTTGCACATATGTAGCAGATGTGCAGCTCGGTCTTCATGTGTGTCCCAAACAACTAGAGCAGGGAGCTATCCCTGAAGCTGTTGCCTGTCTGTGGAATCTGTTCTGTAACTTGGCTGTCTTGTCTGGCCGGAGAAGAAGCCCAGCACTTAGCCCTGCAGAGACTTGATATGTGAGGAGGAGGAGGAGGAGGAGGAATACCCAGGGGGAGGGAGGCTCCCCTCTCTCATTATATMAAGGGCATGAATTAACAGAACGTTTACATTAAAGTACAAATGATTCTATWTTTTACAGGGACAGCCACAYACAAGGTGATATATCATGTATACTTATCCCTTTTTGGAGACAAGTTAGAACCTAGCAAAACAACTTAAAGAAGATTTGAATACATGGATCGCTGCCTCGAGATGTGACTTAACAATGTAAGGTCAGCTACCAGCCTAAGTGTCACTTGTAATAGAGAAATAGATGAATGTCACAGAGCAGGAGTGGACAAGGGATAACACCTGTGACTAGAGAGATCAAACCTAGAGTCAATAAAACAGAAAACCCTAGACAAATGGGAAGAAGAAATTACAAAGATATGACTTCAACAAGTAAAGAAGAAAACTAGAACTGAGTGACTCTTTTACTCTGATCAACTGAGGGGAAATCACCCAATTCAGTAACACTGAGTATAGAGAAGGAAACAGAACCTTTTCTCATTTGCTTGATACTATTTTGGAGAAGAATCTGGCAAAATAATGAATTGTCYGTGTTMTGAATGACTACCTGATCACACTCTGAAGAGAAAAAGAATCTCGTAAAAATAATCCAGTCGTCACAATGAAACAACCTCTTAGTCCATAAAGGAACATACAGAAAGGAAGACATAGTGTGTATGTTATTGAAGGGTACAGAGCTGTGAGAAATAAGCAAGACCTTACAGACCCAATGCTCTATGTAAATGTCAAAAAGCAGTAATTTATATTTAAATAACTTGAAAACATACATGTTAAAAACAGATACCACATTATTTCCCAAACTACRCATAAGTGCATGGGTATCTATACAAGTGCTCAGAAGTTATCTGCTTAGGTACAAGTATATTAAGAAGAATACATCGATTTAATTACTTCAACTCAAAATACTGTAGAATAGTAATACATTCACATAGTTTTCATTCTTAGAATAAAATAATTGGAAAAAACATACTTTTATGTTAGCCAAGGCAATTAGCCAGATTTGAAAAAAGATCCCAGTAGCTTAGCATATCTAATTCCGTGGTTGTAAGCATCTCTTCATGACCAAACAAAATTGATTTGTGTCCATTTTTCTTTGGAAAAGGAGACTTCCTATCTTTCAATTGTCTAGTTTAATCTTTAACAAACAACTGTACCACTAGTTTCTTATAACTGTATTATATTTCCACAATAACTTTCAAGCTATTTTTCAGAAAACAGGAACAAAAATTAGCTATACAAGTTACTTTTCTGTTGCTGTGATAAAACACCCTGACCAAGGCAATTTAGAGGAGGAAGGGTAAATTTGGTTGACTGTACCAGAGGGTTAGGACCATGAAGGCAGAATAACGTGGCAGCAAGTGGCGGGTGTGACCTCTGGATCAGGACTCTGAGAACAAAGCAGAGAGAGAGAGAGAGAGAGAGAGAGAGAGAGAGAGAGAGAGAGAGAGAGAGAAACTAGAAGTGGTACAACTTTTTACATTTTCAATATGCCTCCTGCGACATACTTCTTCCAACAAGGCCTTACCTCTTAAATTTTCCCATGTAGCACCACCAAGTGTTAAACACATGAGCCTGTGCAGGACATTCTCAAACCACCACACTGATCTATCGTTTTCTTATGATAATGCTTTAAATATTAGGAGACAGTTACTGTCTCCAGACTAATGAATTCCAACCCAGCCTATCTTACCTTGTGGCTTTTATTTACTCAGTACATTAACTATATTATTAATCTGCTCTGAATTTACCTACTTCATGACATCCTTAGCAAGATGAGATATAAACTTGTAATAACTCAACCATAGTCCAGAGTGTCTAATTAAGAGAGCAATTATTTCCAACTGAGATTCCAGCTAGTCCTCAAAGATAGTATCTGTTGGCTATGTGATCTTGCCAACCTTTTCTTCCAATAAGTTTTAGTAACAATGGTTTTTAATGTATATTTATGTTACTAAAGAACATTGCCTTTTAAACCTTTCAACATCTCAGTGATGACAGATAGGGTGTCATGATTTCTTCTGCGTGGGTGAATAATATGAACTTAAGAAGATTGAGGTAATTTGCCTGTGGTCACTTATCTACTAGGTGCTGGAGGTAGAACATCTCTTTGTAAGCATATTGGAAGCACACAAACAGCCTGGATGGAAGGCAGTATGGAGTAAGAGAAAGAGTGCAATTTGCAGGCAGTTCTCTGCAACATACATTCAGACTCCAGTTTTGCCACTGGCAGTCACATGACCATATAGCAAAAATAGGATTGATATAAACATTATGATCAAAGTGTAATGAACCGTATAAACTCTGATTTCTGTATTCTCCCTGTTCTGATGACATGAATACATTTGATTTTTAAAATGTGTTCCAAAATAATTTTCTCTGCCTCTTCTTTTCCCACACCAGCAATTTATTCTTTTGAAGTATGTTTCTTCTTATTATTTCCTTGGTTTTTCCCCCCCCTTTTCTCCTAGAGCAACATTTCTTAGCTACTCTAGTTTTCTAGATAGTTGTTAACAGAATTATGAAAGCCAGGAAACATTCACTCTGTGTTGTGTGACAAAATTTTTCCTAGGGAGACACATCACACATGTTTACTCACCCCGGAGAGGGGGCCCACAACACCAAAGTTCTACTTGGTGAACCAATGAGTTTTACTGAGGTCACTTACAGGAATATGGGTGATGGGTTATTTACAGGAGCAGAAATGACTCAAAGACAGCTGCATCACCAAAACCCACCCTACCATGGGTGGTAGCTCACAGAACAAGGAACTGGAACACATATCACAACTTCCAGGTAGCTCAACAGTTGGAGTGTGTCCTTTCCACGTACCTCAGTTGCTCTAAACCTCTCCTAGGCAGCTTGGTGGGTATCTGCTTCTTCCAGGCAAGTAGCCTTGGGTCCAAGTCTTCTTTGCACTTGTCTAGCTTGAGATTCTTCTTTACAGGTTGGCTTTGCTCCTTTGAGGGGGACTCTTGGCTTATTGCTTATTCTGGAATGAAGGGGGCCTAGTCAATCTGCTCTATTTCAGGGACTTCCTGAAACTATTTTGAGTTGTTTACCTTCTGTTTTAAAGAGTTTACCTGAGAGAGAGTGTAAGTTTCCATCTCAGTGGAAACTGTTACACCGCTTGCAGATGTTTTCATCCTTCCTCAGACCATAATTAAGTCACTTTCAAAATGTTTACAAACTTATATAAATCAAAAATGGAACATCAAATATTAATATTCCCTTTTATTTTGTGGGTATTCTATTGTAATTGTTGCTGTTTGGTTGGTTAGTTACTGTTTAGAGACAAGATGTTACTACCTGGGCCAGGCTGGACACAAACTTCATATGTAGCTAGGACTCATGTAGAACCCAAAATCCTCCTCTGGGGTGCTGAGGTTAAAGGTATATGCCACCACAGAGGGCTATTTATGTTTTTGAAGTAGTGAGACGGGAGTAGATAACTACTGAATTGAATTAAAATATTTGAATGGCAATTTCACGTTTATACACCCCTTGACTACTTAGAGTTTGCAGAGAAATTTTTCAGATGTCAGTGGTACACTACTGTAATGCCTTCATTGATTGCATGTGCTTGATCCCCAGATTTTTCCCACCCACAGTGATACAAGGTCTTTCTGGATGATGATAAATAACACTTTTTTCTCCATATAGGGGATATCTGTAAATGGTCTTTCTCATACTCCTCTTATAGAAAATTCTCATTTTGCCCATGTAACTAATATTGGCCTTTCTCTGTATTTCCAGATTTCCTGTGATTAAGTTGTATCTTCTCCTAACTTATAACCTGGCTGTCCAACACTTTCTTCACACAGATAAGGTATCTGTCAGGTATGCAACAGATATGAACAAGTCCAGTGGGAAATCCTAAAACAGGAGTGAATGGTTGATCTAAATAAATAAATAAATAAATAAATAAATAAATAAATAAAAACAACCAAAAACATGCATTATGAATGCATCACTTGATTCATTATTTCATCCTGCCATTTCAGTTATCATGAGCCTCAAAGCACATACTTTTCAGCCTTTACAAAACCAGATCATTTAAATGTTTGCACATTTTGGCTCATTTCAATCCCAATTGCCCCTAATTTTTATGAGGAAATTCAAAAGACCCACTAAAATGGCAAGGAAACTTCTTCGACATCACTAGTTGCTTTTAATATACCCCATGGTGGAAACCTCGCACAAAAACATCAAAGACTTCTTTTATGAAAAATATTTTAAAATTAAACATAGAAGCAAACCTTATATAATCTTCAGTCAACAATGTGCATGAATTAATGATGAACTGGGACTTTTCACAAGGAAAAATATTAATCACTAAACAATTCAGTTGAGCCTGCTATTCTTAATGTGACATTGTTAAAACATATGTGTATTTGAGAAACGGAAGTCTAGTCACAGTTAATGGCCTGGCAGAAGCACAGAGCAAAGCGTGGATCCCTAGATGGAATTTTGCAAAGCAGTTTTGATACATCTCACCCATCTGACAGAAGCTTTAGGAGGTGGGAAAGGGGAATACGGTAAATGAAGACACATTTTAACTGCAAATAATTTTATCTCATCCATATAGTTACAGACTTTTTTCTCTCAGCCACAAATCATACCCTAAAGCAAATATGTACGTGTGATATTTAAGAATTTTCAGAATAGTGTTAGGCTGTTGTCGTTGTGACACCATGGTAACTGTGGCGTGTCTAATTCACACTCAAATTCTGACCTCTTCAGCACCCTTCGGCCTGACAGAATTTCTATGCATCTGAGAAATAGTAGTGTCTTCTTCTTTCTTTCTTTTTTCCTTCTATGCATATCCTCTCTGACTAATACCGCACTTCTTTTTGCTTTTCCAAGAAGCCAGCTGGATGTTTTGATGGACAGATATTCAGTGCCTTAATGAAAGGCTTTCATTTCATAAGCAGGATCCCAATTTAACTTCGGAATTAGAGATTAGATAACTGCAGAACGGATTCTTTGTGCATACAGGTTTGCACATGGGTAAAGCGACAATGGACTCCTACTTTTCTAAGTGACTGATGAGTTTATAAATGAACATCACTGCAACGCATAATCCAACATTAGATACACGGGGAAGCACAAAGGACCCGAAATTGAGAAAATAGTATGTCTTAACTTCTCTGAGTATCATTCGGAGTCCTCAAGTCACACTTTTGGATGCCAGAGCAAGGGCAGCAGGTTGAAAGGGTCAAAGACCTGAAACAACACTAAATGCCCCTAGCATAACTGATAGCATCTATATAGCTACATGGCACAGTGTGCTGAAAGCCATCGGTGCACTGGTTCCTCTCAGGTCTTGGTTGCTGATGCCTTGGTTATGAGCACTGTAATATTCACTAGGCAAAATCCTTGAATATCCTAATAAAATATCACCTTTTAATTTAATATTAATTTTTATTATTTTTAATTGTGGTGTATGTACTCGTGTGTCTGTGTGTTATGCATGTGTGTGTGTGTCTGTGGTGTGCATGGGCATGTGAGTACAAGTGCTTAGGACAGAGGCATTGAATTCTCCTAGAGCTGGAGTGATGGGTAATTGTGTGCCAGTCAATGACATGAGTGAAGAGAACTGAACTTGGGTCTTCTGCAGGAGCAGCATGTTCTCTCTTCTGAGCCACCTCTCCAGACATCATAATGCATTAAAAAATATGTACTTTATTTATTTGTAAGTATGTGTGTCTTTGCAGGTTGTCATATGAATGCAGGTCCCAGGTCAGAGGCATTCCTCTGGAACTAGAGTTATAGGGAAATGTGATTTGCCCACCTTGGGTGCTGGTAACCAAACTCAGGCCCTGTAAGAGCAGTGTGCACCCTTAAACACCAAGCCATCTCTCCATACCCCATAATGCATGTTTTTGGTTTTTTTTTGTTTTGTTTTGTTTTGTTTTAAGATCAGCCATTCATGCCTGCTTTAGAATCCTAAACCTGTTCAGGACCTGTTCAGATTTGTTGTATATCTGATAGATACCTTACCTGTGTGAACTTCAAGGATTAGGTGGTAATAAATACCAATTCTACCAAACTCAGGAAAAAGATGGATTAAATTGGCTCTTATAATTGAGGAAAGAGTTGGACAGCCAAGTTATGAAGTTAGGAAAAGATACAACTAACTTAGTCACAGGAAACCTGGAAATACAGAGAAAGGCCAATATTAGTTACATGGACAAAATGAGAATTTTCTACAAGAGTGTGAGAAAGACCATTTACAGATATCCACTACATTGCAAAAAGGATGCATTATTTATCATCATCCAGAAAGACCTTATGTCACTGTAGGTGGGAAAACCTGGGATGCAGGCACCACAATAAATAATAAACGCATGATTTATTCCAGTATCAATTGAGCTGAAAGAGAATATTTTGTCAATTTCTAGCCCGTGTTGCAACAGCACTGAGATTTTTTTTTTAATTTTAAAATCTTCCATTTAATTGAATTCCATTATCTGACCAAAATTAGTGTTCTAGACCAAAAAAAAGTACATAGTTTCTGTCTTCTTTTATATTTTATTTTTATGAATAACTGTTTCATAATATGTCAATGTTAATGTGACCTTTTATAAAGCAAATTTTTATTATGTAAATACACTTAATTTTTAAAAAGTAATCAAATACTTTTGTTTATCAGTGCGCCCGAGAGAGGCATCATGGAAATTGTAGTTTGATACCAATGGATCAGTTTCAATTCCTTTGATCTGCTTAGGTTTCAGAGATGGATCTTAAAATAGTACTTATATCATGCTAAGACCTACAACTTGTTATTGCCACCTGTGCTACCAACTGCCTACTACTCACTATTCAAGGAAAGGCACAAGCCAGCATGACCAAACCATATTAACTGTCATTAATATAATATACATARATAAATAAAATATACTGATAGCATTTCATATAATCACATGCTACTTCTGAAACTATAACTGCCGCTACTAATTTTTTTCTTTTTTTCTCATCCTGACATCTTATGTTGATATTACACAGAGAGTTTCAAGGGAAAACTACCTCATCCAGCGGTTACAACAGACAAAGTTAAGGATTACTAACTTTAGAAAATACATGATTATCTTTTATCAGTAAAAAACAGGGAGGGGGKTTGGTAGTACAAACTCAGAGTCTGGTTTTATTTATTGGATCACATAAGTGGCATGTCACATGCACCCATGAATAGTAATAATACAGTAAAATGCTGCAGTGTAATTGTACTTTGGTAGATTAATGACTCTGCTGTGTCAGAGAACTACACACACACACACACACACACACACACACACACACAATTTAATTCTTTCATTTAAGTGAGAAATTGTCAAAGAAAGTACTAAGAATAATTTGAATCGGAAATGTGCATGCAAAACTAAGATCATGAGTAGATGATAAGATACGTTTTTAAATATTTTATTTTTATATGTATAGGTATTTTACACAAATGTAAAATTACATGCATGTCTTTATGCCATGTACATGACTGGTACCCATTGAGGTCAGAGGAGGGTTTTGGATCCCCTGGAACTAGAGTCACAGATGGTCATGAGCTCCCATGTGGGTGCTAGGAATTGAACGCAGGTCCTCTGTAAGAACAAGTGCCCTTAACTGTTGAGCCATCTCTTCAGCCTGACGAGAAATACCTTAAAAGTATGCCTTAACTTGTATTCTTCTTCCCCTCACTGAAGAATCTTCGCCAAATACCAAAAAAATGAAAGCTAAAATTAAAAATTAAAGAAAATTACATCAAAAGATATGCTTTCCAGAAATAAACATGTGAATATAGAGTTCAGTAAATTTTACAAAGGGGAACATAATGGTGTTGGGACCCTACTTGAGACAGCATCCCTGAGGACAGCCTTGCACCCAGACTGAGACAGGTCTGGACCTCCACAGTCCCAAGGTGCAGCTGACCCACGGCAGAAGTGAGCCAGTAGAATATTTTGCCAGCCATTATGAGAAGTCAAGGCTAGTCTTAGAAGCAACTCAGATCTTAGATGCAACTTTGATGCAATTCAGAAGTAGTGGCGTACGTGTGGGCATCTGGGCCGATTCATTGTCTGCTGAAGCACTCAGACAGAATGTGGGTAGAGAAGAGTGACAGTCTGTCGCTCACCACATGAACAGGCCAGATTCCTTGAACCTCAGGTCACCTTGGGAGAGACAATCCATGGATCCTGTTGTTTTCTGGCCCTTGAGGCACTCTCCTCTTTGCCCTTCAGCTTTTCTAAGCCATATCTGTGATGTCTGCTTCACTCCTTTCCTTGGTAGTACAGCTTACATGGAGACAGGATGGTTGGTATGCCGTGTTGAGAGCCAAGTGAAGCACTAGATCCCATCAGGATCCCCAAAACCCTGGGATACTCTCTCCAGGGCCAGCACCTCTCTGTAATCGCCCACTTCTGCCACTTTGTTAGATTAGACAATAGAGCACAGAGATAGAGGACTTTGTTTAAAAGTTCTTAACTCATGTCATTTTGCAGTTGGAAAACCTTTAGTGACTCTGTTTTTCATGCCTCATAAAATCCAATATTTTAGAAGTTTTGGAGTGGGGGACAGCTATGCATGGCACAGTGCACACACGGATGTCAGAGGACATCTATCAGGAGTTAGTTCTCTCCTTCTACCTTGTTGAGGCGAGGTCCTTCTTGCTTCCATCCATCTCTGTACTCCAGGCATCTGTCCCTACTATTCTCTCTCTCCCTTCCATCTCCCAGTTGGAGTGCTGAGATTAGAGAATCTAATTTGGCTTTTTGTGGGTCCTGGAATCAGTTGTCAGGCTTGTGTGACAAGTTCTTGACCTTGGTCTTCTACAGTTTCCAGAGACAGACTATGTTAATGCCTTGAAACCACCACTCAGTAGCAATATGACCTTGGGGAAAGTCTTTGAACACTGCATGTTATTCGTCTATTGGAAAATGAGAAAAGTCTTGCTGATTACACTGATCATGTCTTCTGTTCCACGTCAGATGCTCCATGGCACTTACGAGGCACATGMCTGGAGTTTTAGTTTCTTCCCACCAGACTTGAAGGGAATGCCACAGAACGTACTGGTATTCCATGTGGCCACAGCAAGCCAGACTTGGAGAGGAGCTAATACAGTGTAAAACTTAACTAGTGGAGGAATGGGAGATAGAGAAATTCTGCCTTCTTGACTTCTTCCTACAAATTGTCACAAGGCATTCTTTCTCCCAATATAGCCTATGGGGTTATCTCCAAAGCCACCTGTGACACCCCTGTGCCTCTTCAGGGCTGGTCGCAAAAATGAGCAAGCTTGAAAAGGCATCCCTTGGCTCTGTTCCCATTTCCCACTCTTGCCAACCCACTTGCATTTTGTCACTTCTAACGTTTTGTGTTTCAACCTCCCAAATAAAATGTCACTATTTATACTCTACATGGCTTTCGGATAGACGAAGTAGTCACCAGCGTGGCACTAAAAAGGAAAACTCTAGAATAATGTCCCCCTCCCATGTAGTGCCATGGATTCCTGGGTGTAGGAAACATATTTTCAATTCATTTATTTATTTTGTTTTATTGAGATAAGGCTGCACTATGAGATACTAGGCCTTGAACTCATTATGCTGGGCTAGCCTGGAATTTGAACCAATTCTCCTGACTCAGCCTCCCAACTAATGGGGGTRCGGGGGATAGGCATAAACAGCCATGTTTGGTTTCAGGTTGCAGCTATTAAGGAGCCTCTCCTGCCTTGCTGTCCTTGGGGTAGAGGGATAATGACTGTCTTATCAATTTATCCTAGAAGTTTAGAACACCATTTATGGAATCAGAAGACAATTTTACTTACCAGCAAGCTAGTTCTAGGAAAAGAAATTGTCTATATGATCAAGTGATAGAGCCAGGATCAGAACCAGAATTTGTCTGCCCCAAATGTGTGTCTCTTCCCTGAGGGATGGTACTCTCTATAGATGCTGACCTGACCTGAGTCTTGAGACAACCAATGGGGATTCAGGTCTCATTCCTATGCTCAAGGGGCCATGATGGGGCCGAAATGGCCACCAAGGCACAGTGGCCACAAGAAAAGTTCCAACAGAAGAGCTTTCTGATTCCAGTAAAGGCATAACATTTAATAACCCCACAAGTGTTAAAGTAAACAAAGCAGGTGAATCAAGAGGCAAAGACATCTCAGAAAGAGAGGATACCAGCAAGGACTCAGGAGAGTCAGCCCACAGGCTTCCATGACATAGAATGTGCAAGAAGATACCGTGAAAGGATGTACCAGAGAGGAAGGTGTTCTTCTCCCTTCCCCTCCTCTCTTTTCTCCTTTCTTCTTCCATCCTTTCTTCTGCTCCCCTTGCCCCGGTCTTCCTGTGTACAACTGGGTTGCCTGGTACTTATGATTTAGACTACTTTGGTCTCAAACTCACGGCAATCTTACTTCAGCTTCCTGAATCACCATTTCTGGTTACAGGTGTAATGCACCATAGCTGGCTTTTGTCAGATCTTATGCCACAACGGAGAGAAAAGTAATTAATACAGTAACTACAAGGTGACAGGTGATTTGCCCTTTATAGGAATCATCTCCTGTCTGTACAGCAAAACATCACACTGTGTACCTTGAACCTAAGTCACTCTTTAATGCTGAAAAAGGTAGTGTTTAGTAAGAACTATTCAGAAAAATCAACGTACGTTATATCAGGAACACAAGCTGTTTTCGAGGCTTGGCTTTTTAAACTGGCATAAATAATAACACCCCGTTTACAAAAAAAATCAAGACAGAGTGGATTATTTTTAAATGATCAGAGTGACTGTCCTACATTCAGAAATCTGGTGCTGTTTGTCTAGAAAGGGAAAAAGTAAGAAATCATCTGCTGTGGGGAGAGCAGTCACTCATGTCTCACTATAAAGCACAATTAACCTTATCAACTTGCCTTCAAGATTTGGCAGAGGCAGCTGGGAACCCAACACCTAGCTGCTTTTCCTTAAAAGTTGATATGTGTGAATGGGCAATTTTGTCTTTTTTTTTTTAAATGTTAGTTTTTTAGAAATACGTTTTATATTTCTAAGTATGTTTTTATTTATTTTTAATTTAAGAAAGTAAAACCAAATACAAGATAACTATACTTCGAAGCTACTAAGAGACATGATTATTCTGGTCATATGCCATCAGCTACAGTTGGGAATGTGGCAAGAAATAATCCAAAAATACCCCGGATGCCGGGCTGTAACAATTGTCTGGTTGCTCTGTTTCTCTACCCTAAAACGCAATTCCATGGAGGATGCTAGAACCTTAAGGACACAAAACCCTCTTTGAGTGTTTCTATAGCTTGGGGTCTTGAAAATCCTCCAAAGACTCCTGTGTTAATGGCTCAACCCCAAAGGAAGTGGTATTTGGAATTGGTAGATATTTATGGAGTGGGTTTGGTGCATATTCCTTAGGTCATTGGGAGTGCGTTGGTGAATCGGATAATGGTACTTTGATCTCTCTTCTCTTTTGCCTCCTGGCTGATGAGATGAGGATTTTCCCTTTCTGCTCTGTATTCCTGCATGAGTATACATGCTCGAGCATGCACGTGTGCACGCGCGCGCGCGCGCACACACACACCCAAACACACACACACATACATAGCAGAATTTACACACACGTGTGCACACATATGTGAGAACACACACATGCCCATACCCATAAGTATAAGTATACGCAAGGAGCACACACACACATAAGTATACACACACACACACACACACACACACACACACACACACACACGATCACTCAGAGGTTTTTATTTTTATTTTTATTTTTTTAAGAAACTGTTTTGCAGCATTCTGTGTGCAACGAACCTGCCGTGAGCTCAGGCTTTTCCTGCCATTGAAGTCAATCCAACTCCCATAATGTAATATCTTACTTGCCAGTAGAAATAATGCTTACTGGAAGACAGGWCAGAAGAGAAGAGCTTTGCCAGCCTGCAGTTAGTGCCTGGGTTACACATCACCCACAAAGGAGATGATCAAGCTTAAATACTAGACAGCAGTTTGACCCACTGACAGCCTCAAAGTTGTCTTTGATAAACGCATGCTTTAAACAAATTCATATTAAGTTTCTACTTTTCCTTTTTTTGAGTAGTTATAAAATTGTCTTTATGACATTTCAACTTACTGTGGGAAAAATAGACACAAAAGAGAATATTTGGCTGGTTTCCATGTTTTCTGCCAAGAGTGGTGTAGTAGTGAAGAAGAATTGGGTGCAGCAGTTAAGTCTTTTGCTTGGATTATTTTTTAACAATTAGGGAATGCATTCATCACACAAAGTCTTTCTGTCAAATTGATCCCAATAGCTTACACTGAAGACCTTTCATGAAGCTGGTCAGTGAAAATTATGAGCCAAGCACTGAGCTAAATAAAACAGTAGGAAGTGTGCTTCTACTCTTCCAGGAGAAAAGATACTTTTTTCTTAATGTGTCAAAATTTGAAGTATTACTAAGAAAAATTTAACTACAGTGTGAGAGAGATAAGTTGTTTAGATTTGGGTAAGATAAATGTATTAAAAGTTGAAGAATGGACTTGGGCTTCCAGCCAAGGTGAAATAGCAGAAACTGAATTCTCTCTGCTGTCTGAAGTAAATAAAATGTGTAAAGCATTGCTTTTCAAGAAACTGGATATCAGGTTGGACTTGGTAGCTCATGTCAGCAATTGCAACACTTGGGAGAACCAGGGCAGAGGCCAGCCTGCCTGGTCTACATAGTGGCATGCTATCTCAAAAGAGAAAAGAAAGCAGAAAGACAGCAGGCAATGAACCACCAKGACTTACAAGAGCAAATACAAATGAGATGAACAGCAACACTGTGTTAGGTTGTGGCCCAGAACCTGTTTCCAGACTGTGTTGCTGAGCAGAGGAATCCAAATGGACACTGGTTGTCTCCTTGAGTAAAGGCTAGTGGGGGATCCAGGGGAGCCAATGTGCTATGAACTGTATAAAAAGAGGTTGTCTGCATAAAATTATAAAACTCTTTCAGGCAATAAATAAATAAATAAATAAATAAATAAATAAATAAATAAATAGGTTGTTTACATTTCAGGTATGTATTAAATAGACTGAATTTTTAATTAAATTTTTGCATAGAAAAAATAAAGTCTAGATGGCTCTGTAGGTGAATTCTGCCCAAACATTCAAAGAAGAGAATAAAGCATCATTTAGTCAGACAATTAAAAAGAAGCACACAGTTCCCAACTCTTTCTGAGATCCTAGTTTCACTGAGATGTAACAACTAATCCAAAACTGTACAAGAAAACAAACAGGGAACATTATTTTTTATGAGCTTAGATTGAAATTTTCTTTTTTTTTTTCAGATTGTTATTGAGTTCACTGTATTTCATAAGGTGTGGAGAACACCCTAAGCTACCCCAACCTTTTTGTTTCTTTTTTTTTTATTCGATATATTCTTTATTTACATTTCAAATGATTTCCCCTTTCCTGGATCCCCCCTCCCCAAAAGTCTCTTCCTTCCCCCTGCTCCCCAATCTACCCCTCCCTGCTTCCCTGTCCTGGTATTTTCCTATACTGCTGCACTGAGTCTTTCCAGGACCAGAGGCCTCTCCTTCCTTCTTCTTGGACATCATCTGATATGTGAATTGTTTCTTGGGTATTCTGAGCTTCTAAGCTAATATCCACTTATCAGTGAGTGCATACCATGAGTCTTCTTTTGTGGTTGGGTTACCTCACTTAGGATGATATTCTCCAGTTCCATCCGTTTGTCTAAGAATTTCATGAATTCATTGTCTTTAATGGCTGAATAGTACTCCATTGTGTATATATACCACATTTTCTGTATCCATTCCTCTGTTGAGGGACATCTGGGATCTTTCCAGCTTCTGGCTATTATAAATAGGGCTGCTATGAATATAGTGGAGCATGTGCCCTTATTATATGCTGGGGAATCCTCTGGGTATATGCCCAGG
>BDUI01000973.1:31134-53109 GCA_002335545.1 Apodemus speciosus
AAGACAGGGTTTCTCTGGGTAACCCTGGCTGTCCTGGAACTCACTCTGTAGACCAGGCTGGCCTTGAACTCAGAAATCCACCCGCCTCTGCCTCTCAAGTGCTGGGATTAAAGGCTTGCACCACCACTGCCCAGCTTACTTTGTTGTTTTCTTATTTTCTTACTATCTCATAGTCATGAAAATATAATTAGACTTTTAAAAGAAGTTTTATTGCTTATTGTTACAATTTATATATTTCTATTAAAATAAATTTAATTTAAAAACTCAATAGCATCAGAACCATTTATTGTGGAGAACACTTTTTCTACTGCATCGATTAGTTAACGTGGCTGACAAAAATCAGGGGAGTACACATTAGGTGTACCATCTGGACTTCATTCTACCCTGTCCTCAGGACACTAGCTATAGGGCAGTCTTTTTGTCATTGTTGTTGGTTGGTTAGTTTTTTTGGTTGGTTTTTCAAGACTGATTTTTCTGTGTAGTAGTTCTGACTGTCCTGGAATTCACTTGGTAGACAGGCTGGTTTCAAACTCACAGAGATCCTACTGCCTCTCCCTCCCAAGTGCTGGCATTAAAGGCATGTACCACCACAGCTGGCCTAGGGCAGTCTTAAATATGGTGGTATAAGTCTTTTTAGTTTTACTTGCTTCTTCAATATTTTTATGACTATCCACATTGTTTCTCATGTATTCAGTATTGATTCTTGAAATGTCTCACCAGGGAAATGCAAATTAGAACTCTAATGAGAATCCACTACCTGTCTGTGCTGGCTAGTCTTATGTCAACCTGACATAAGCTATAGTCATTTGGGAGGAGGGAACCTAGAATGAGAAAATGCCTCCAAAGATGGGACAAGTCTGTGGAATCATTAATTTTCTTAATTAATGACTAATGGGGGCACACCCAGCCCACGGTGGATTGTGTCCCTAGGCTATGTCCTGGGTTCTAGAAGGAAACAAGCCGGTAAGCAGCACTCCTGCATGGTGTCTGCATCAGGTCCTGCCTCCAGGTTCCTGCCTGCTTGAATTTTTGTGCTGACTTCTTTCAATGATGAACATTGATGTGAAACTGTAAGCCAAATAAATTCTTTCCTCCTCAAGTTGCTTTTGGTCATGGTGGTTCATCATAGCAATAGTAACCCTAAGACAAGTGTTATTATAATAAAATATTTTCAATAAGGATATGAAGCAATTGGGAATTGATAACAGGGTAAATGCTTTAATTTAAAAAATTAGAATACTTGGGATTATCTACAAGTGTCAAAAAGATATTCAACCTATAGTTCATCAATTCTGTCCTGATATATACTCAAAAGACTTGCACATAGTAACCAGTCATATGATTACGGTCATGCACAATAGTCATCTTATTCCTAGCAACCACCAGCTAAAAGCAAAGCAATGTTTCTCCATAGGCTAATGTGAAATTAGACTATAGAACAGTCATACACTGAAATAGTACACAACAATATATATAGTTATAAACTATTATAATCTTCTCTCAAATGATGCCATTAGCTCATACTTTTTGCTTCTATGTTACAAAACCAAACATAGTTTAGTTTAAACAAAGAAGGATTTAAGATAGTAATACTGTTCTGTCTTACTCAATTCATGGCTAGGAACCCATTTTCATAAAGAGAAACAGATTTGGAGAAATGTTTGATTTCAAAATTTTTTACCTGGAAGAAAATTTAGTAAAGCGTAAACATGATCAAGAAAATGAACCATTCTATTCTTGAATTAAATTAGACTTTTCTTTTGTTAGTAATTAAAGCAGTAAGTAATTCAAACTGATTGCCTTAAGGACATTTATTTTTATTTTTAAGTGTTTATGTGTGTGCATGCACGTGCGTGTGCCTTCCCCTAAGTGTAGGTGCCCACAGATACCAGAAGAGGGCGTTCAACCCCTGAAGCTGGAGTTACAGGCAGTAGAGAGCTGATAAACATGGGTAATGGAACCTGAACTCCAGTCCTCTACAAAGGTAGTATGTACTCTCAACTCCTGAACTATCTCTCCAGTCCGTAAACTGAAACTTTGTAAGAATCTACAAATACTCATAACATGGAAGATAGGTATTATCATTTCCACCTTACAGATGTGAAAAACGAATAACCTAAAGGATTAAAAGTATAGAAAAGTGGCTGGACAGAAATTTAGTTTGTGAATAATGGTGTTGATTCTGAACCCTCTTCTCCCAAAGATGGTGTCTTCACCTGAATTCTAAAAGTGCAGTTAGAATCTGTGTCAAAACACCTAACGGATTACAGTTTGATTTTGGCATGTTGTGGGTTACACTCTTTCTGTATCCAAAAATCCATTATTATTTTATTGTTTACCATATTGCCTACATACATCAGTATAAATAAATGCATTTGGAAATTTTGAAAGTTAATGATGCTCTGTATATTTTGAGTGCTTCAAATCTACCTGGGATTGGGGGACTTTACACTCAAGGACTATATACTCAAGGTCACTAGGAATATAGGTTGTTTGGGATTGGATATTGTTGACTATAAATCCTACTCTCTCTCTCTCTCAAACATTATGTCTTCAACTGCATTCTAAAAGTACACTTAGGATCAATGTTGAAACACCTCACAGACTAGGATTTGATTTTGTAATAAGAAGAATATTAGAAAATACCATATTTTGTCAAGTTTGTATAGCAAAGTCAGCACTCTGTTTATGAGAGTAATAATGTGAAGAGATAGTTGTTGAGAACTCTACCTACCCCTATAATGCTACCTGCCAAAGAGGTGTTTGTAATCATTGCCTCATTCCTTACCAGAACTATCTCATAGATTGTGCTTATTTGGCATATTTTTAAATCATTTAAAACTATTTAATTTATTATTATTTTGCATCAGTATGTGTACGATCTCTCTCTCTCTCTCTCTCTCTCTCTCTCTCTCTCTCTCTCTCTCTCTGTGTGTGTGTGTGTGTGTGTGTGTGTGTGTGTGTGTGTACTTTCAGGAGTTAATTCTCTCTTTACATTATAGGTTCAGGAGATCAAACTCAGATATGTATTGCTAGCATTTTTACCCTCTGAGCCAGCTCATCAGCTCTATTTAAGTATTCTGAGCAAATGATATACTTTCTTGGTGTTCTCTTAGAATTAACAAACACCCTTTGAAATATAACAGGTTGTCAACAGTTAGGAATCCTTCTTAGTTCAAGCTTTAAGAAATGCTTAATGGTACAATACTTAAGTAGTGGTCTTTCCAAAAATTTTAACTTTATTCACAAAGAAACAATTAGTGAAATTCAAGCTGAGAAATAGTTTTCTATACTTTTTTGGGGTTCCTAAAAACTATCAATAGTGAGATCCTATATCAAAAGTCCAACAAAATCAGATGGGGAGATAGCTATGTTGGTGAGGTGCTTTCCATGTAAGCTCTGGGAACTGGATATAATCCCCAGACTCCAGAAGCCACATATGGTGGTGTGTTTATAATCCCAGAACTGGGGAGGGAGAGACAGGCCAATCCCTGTGGCTCTCAGGCCAGCTAGCCCAGCCTGCTTGGCAAATTATGGGACAATGAAGAGACCCTGTTTCAAAATACAAGATAGCTACTTCCTGATGGGTGACATTAAGATTGACTTCTGGCTTCCATAAGCATGCATACACAAATGTTTGCACACCTGCATACATGTGTGCACCCGTATGAACACAAATTAACAATCAATACAGAACCACCAAAACCCCACAAAACAATCTGTCATGTCATGAAAGGTGTGAAAGGCTGGGCAACTTGTTTCAGGTTAAGGTAAAATAAAACACTGTATCAGGTCAATACAATAGGAGATAGGTCTTCACTCAATAGGTGACTCTTCTTCAGATAAGAAAGTATGAAATAGTAAGAGCTAGCATTTATTAAGCTCTTATTATGTACCTAGTTCTGCACATCAAAAAAGATTTGGGCATACTAATAACACAGGAGTCTATAGATTCATTGGCTAAGTAGGGACTCTGGGGCTGGCTCTCCTTGCAAGATTGTTTCTCAGATTTTCAAGTTACTAGCTTGACACAGGACACACTACTTTACCATTCTATGCCTCACTTCACTAATTTTTAAGACAAGGAAATGATAGTAGTACCTTCATCATGGGGTCTTGTGAAGATGAAGATGGCATTTATTAAACATTTAGAGTAGTGTCCGACAATTCTCAATGCTCAGTACTGTTTTAAGTACACAGTGTTAGCTTTTTAGTATGAATAGTATTAATGAATTCAGTCCTCATGATTGCCTTATGAGTTAGGTAAATATCTCTATTCTTATATTATTTGTAGGAAAGTAATGCTAAGTGTGGCTAAATCTCCTCAGGCCACTAATATGACTCCTGTCTATGTTATTTGAATTCTTCAGATCGTTCCTCGTTTCTCTCTAAGCTCCATTTTTCTCCTTCTCTTCTTCCTCTTCCTTCTCCCTTTTCCTCCTTCTTCATCTTCCTTCTCTACCCAACCCCTGGTTTATTTTGCCTCACGGTTTCAGAGCATACAGTCAGTCCATAATGTAGGAAGAGCCTGGCAGAATACAAGGTAAATACCGCTATATCAAGCAGACAATGAAATCTGCAGGCTAAATTATAATGGGGATTGTTTAAATAGTCTTTGATAGTCTTGTTGAAACCATTTTTGAAAGGTGGAATATCATCTTTCTCTCCAGATTTCTTAATCGATGTTTGGTTATCCCCTACCACAACTCCAGTGAAATCAACAAAAGTCATCTCTCTTGTAGACATCGTGTTGATTGCTTTGTGATAAACTACTCTCATTTGATGATTCTGCTCACCTACCCTTTGAGCATAGCAGAAGGATTTCAGTATTGATCATAATTTAAAAAGAGAATATGGGGTAGGGTAAATGTTTTCAAATCATTTAATATCTTTGAAGGGGGGTTTGAACCAGACAATCCTCAAAGATCTTTTCCTCCTCTACACTACAATACTTTTTAAAAGATGATGATGATGACGGCAACAACAATGACGACGACGGCGACGACAACAACAACAACAACAGTAACAAAAGTGGAGCTTTCACCATCCCAGATTTTAAGATATACTATAGAGCACTAGTAATGAAAACAGCATGGTACTGTTTGCATGGTATTGTATTGCAAAAAACAATCTCGAGACCTATGTAATCCCCCATTTCAATCAAAGACAGCCTCTTCAACAAATGGTGCTGGTCACCTGTATAGCTATTTGTAGAATGAAACTTAATACTTATCTCTGACCCTGAACAAAAAAAAAATAACCTCAAGTCTGAATGGGTCAAGGACTTTAACATAAGACCAGATATCCTGAACTTAACAAAGGAGAAAGTAGAAAATACACTCAAATTCATCAGCACAGGAAAGGACATTTCCAACAGACCCTGTTAACATAGGCATTATACTCAACAATTAATAAATGAAAGCTCACGAAGCCAATGGTTTGTGGACAATGAAGGACACTCTCATTAGAGTGAGGAGGAAATCTATAAAATAGGGAAACATTCACTAGTTACACATCTGACAGAGAGCTCGTATCTGGAATATATAAAAAACTAAAAAAAAAAAATAGATATCAGGAGAGCAAACTCTCCACTAAAAAGTGGGACATAGAACTAAATAAAGAATTCTCAAAAATGAAATAGAAATGGCTGAAAAAAAACTTTAAAAACATGTCCAATACCTTTAGCCATCAAGAAAGTGCAAATTAAAATTTACTTTTAGATTTCATCTTACCACAGTCAGAATGGCTAAAGTAAAAAAATAATTAAAATAAAACAATAAAAATAAAACCCCACAAAAACATAAAAACCAAACAACTACAAATACTAGCATTCATGGAGGGAAAGGGGAGCATTTATTCACTGTTGGTGGGAGTACAAACTGGTTCAGCACTATGGAAATTAGTGTGGAGGAGCATCAAAATTCTAAAACTAGATCTACCATATGATCCAACTATGCTCCAGAGACTCTATATGCTAATATAGAGATACCTATTTATTCTTTTTCTGTTGGAGCTCTATTCACAATGTCCAGGAAACAGGGATAGTTTAACTGGCTGTCAACTGATGAATGGATCATGAAAATGTGATATATTTACACACTGGAATATTACCCAGCTATTAAGAAAAAATGAAATTATGAAATGAATGGAGCTGAAAACAGTCATTGTAGGTGTGATAATCCAAACTCAGAGAGACAAATGTCACATTTCCCCTCATTTGTGGAGATTAGCTTTGAATCTTTGGCTATCTAGGTTTCATTTGGAATACCCAGAGAGGTCAGGAAATTGCTAGGGGCCAGTGGGAAGAGCCTTTCAAGAGAGGGAAAATAGAATACATGTAGGTCAGATGGGACATCAGAACCTCTGGAAGTGGAGTTACAGATGGTTATGAGCCAGCTTTCTTAGAAACGAGGAAATGGACCTGGGTTCTGTAGCTTGCTTTTGGCTATGTTGTGGGTTCTTTCTTCCACCTTTTCAACTCCCTAACACTAGATAAAAGAGAAAAAAAAAAAAAACAGAGAGGAAAGGAACTAGATCCTAGAGTAGATTCAGGCGCTAGAGCAGGAACAATGTTATCGCTAGACTACTTGCTGCTGATTAGGGGCATTGAGTTCTTTGGGGCAAGTTTAATCTCTGATGTCAAGATATCTAGTTTCTTCTTGTTTCATCTTTGTACACGACTACTTAACAAACCAAGATCAACAACAACCGAACAACTATCAACCCTTCTTGGGGCCCTCTAGAAGGTCCCCAGAAATCCAAGTATCATACAATTCAGGAACTATCTGCAGCTGGCAAAACCGCACCTCTATTAGAGCATGAGGCAAATCACAGTCAGCTGCTTCAAAGCAGCCCCATATTCTCAACACCTGGCATTAAAACAAAAACATATTCTTATGAAATTTCCCCAAAATTGTCACTACAGGGTTCTCTGCAGAAGCAGCAAGTGCTCTTAACTTCTGAGCCACCTCTCCAGGCCCTATATTCCATTTTAAGTGTGGGACTACTAAAGTGTTAGATGACACAACTCAGACTTTATTTTTCACTTTGTGTACAGACAAATACAAAATGGGGATAAAGACATTTAAGAAAATTATACTATAAAAGACACAATAAAGTCACGTGGCAAAAAGACTATGAGGGGGAAAAGTTATGTTCAGTAATTTAAATTAGGTTTGTTTTGTATTCTGTGGCCTTTATAAGCCATATCATTTCTTCATTTTATATTCAACTAATACTGTTATAAAGATTTGGACAGGGCAAAGCTGATGCATAAATGTCACATGATTTTCTGCCGTTCCATTTAAGACAACCAACCTTCTGTTTCCTTCCCTCAACAAGTAAACTACCAATGGTTCCATATGCTGTTAGTCTTATGAAATTATGGGAAACTAGGGTCATTGTTGATAGGCACCCTACTCTACCTCTCCATTGCCATTTATTTAATACGGATATCCCAATAAAAATATCACAAATTATTGTCTATTGTATATTTTGAATGGTGTACACAACGAAGATGCAGAAACCCAAAGTTCAGGGAGTATCCTTAAAAAAGATTAGAAAAGTAAAAACAAACAAACAAACAAACAAACAACTCCTAGTATAGTGTTAGCTTTCACTGTTAAATTTGGAACAGCCCAGAGTCACCTGAGAAGGAAGTCTTTACTGAAAACTTCCCAGATCACATTGGCATGAGGGAATACTCATGGGATTTTCTTGATTGTTAATTGACATAAGAGGGATCAGCCCATTAGGGGCAGCACCATTCCACAGCCAGGTAGTCCTGGACTGAATAAGGGTTCTAGCTAAGTATGACTGAGTGAGCAAGACAGCAGGCAGTGTTCTTTTATGGTTTCTGCCCCAAGTTTCTTCTTGAGTTCCTGCTATGACTACTCTCAATGAAGTGTCATGACTTGAAAAGTGTAAGACAAATAAATATTTCCCTCTCCTAAGATGATTCTGGTCATGGTGACTATCATAGCAAAAGAAAGAAAATGAACATACAATTAGTAAAAAAACAAAAAACAAAAACGAATAACAAAAACAAACTTTGGTATACTTGAATGTTTTGTGACTATAGAGACTTGCAAAGTTTGTCTGGAAGCACAGAGAATGGACAGCTCATCCTTTGTTTGCTAGTAGCTCTTTACTTGTTCTTTCTTTGGAAAACAAGGTTTCCCAAACAGGCAAATTTTGTGCTATGCATCTTAAAAACTGCATAGGATCGGCCTAGTTTGGAGCTGGAGACTCTAAAAAGAGATACCAATATTCACAAAAAATTAATATGTCATCATTGGAAAACTAAATGTTTTTCTGGAGGGTATTAAAGAGATCATGGTCCATAGGATACAGTTGAGCATAGAGATTTGGGGGGGGGCAATAAAATAAATAAAATTATTTTATTTATTTTTGAGTATTGGAAAGTTTTTCACAATAAAGTATTTTTAAAATGATATTTTTAAGACCTCTCAATTTCTAGAAGAATACATATCCTGGTTTAAGAAAGAATTAAAGCTTCCCCCCCCCAGGGTTAGGCACTGAAGACAGGGCCTTGCACATACTAGACAATAGTTCTACTGATCTGCATTCCTCAGCCCAAGAATTGATCTTTTAAAAAGTGAGTGTATGTTTGCAACTTTGAAAACTAGAAGGTAAGGAAAACCCTGCACATGATAAACATTTCTGTAGTCAATTCAACTTAAAAATTATTATATTTATATTTAATATGTGCTTGTGTGTATGCATGTTGGGGAAGGATTATCAGTGAATAACTTGCAGGTGTCAGTTCTCTCTCTCTCTCTCTCTCTCTCTCTCTCTCTCTCTCTCTCTCTCTCTCTCTCTCTACCAGGTAGGTCCTGGGGAAGGCAGGTGTCCTTACTTACTGAATCATCTCATCTACCTGTCAGTGCACAAGAGACATTGACTGCAGCTTATAAGTTTCAATTTCATTGCGGCTACAGGATCTTCTGTCTCCAAACCTCTCCACATCCAGTTTGCATGACTAAGACTAACACACTAGAAATTAGTTGTTAATTTTCAAACATGGGAACCCCACTCTCACTACCAAAAGTCTTGTGAAGCTGTCCAGGGGTCTGGGTTGTACTTAGGTGATTATTTCACAGAATTTGTCAAAAATACTTCTTCATGGATTTGTGAAAGTTATATTTTTGAACTATAAGAAATTAGGTGAAGACGCAAAAACAGAGTCTACATGTAATAAGTACACCCGTTGTTTCTATTTCAGGTCTCTGAATTCTCTAAAACTATACTGGAGAAGTATATATAGCCACCGATTCATATATCTTGCAGACCATGCAATAAATTGAGTTATGGCTGCTAAATAAAGTCCGATTTTAATAATTGACGACTTATGGTGATGGGCCAGACCATCGATGAAACCTTTGCTTTCCAGGAGGCGATGCTCAGGTTCACGCCCAGCCTCTGGACCACCTGTGCTGATGTGTGCACCTTGGGTGTTGGGATGAAACGCATAAGAAGGGCCCACACTGCCAACTAGCAGTTAAATGATGGTTCCTTTGCTAACACACAGACAGGAAGGTTTTGCAATGAGAATACTATTATATGAAGCAAGGCAGATAGGAGCAAGGGCCGGATGCTAGAGATGAACTTGGGGTTTCCATGTCAACTCACTCTTGTCCAGAAAAAGAAATACAGCTTCACAGAAGGAGTATGCAATACCAGAACTGTAATAGATAGTCCTATCTGGGATTTTTTTTTTAAAAAAAAAAAACAAAACAAAACTTTTTTTTAAACCAACTTTTAAAAAGTAAAGTTCTATTGAAACAGTTTATTAGTAACATGGGAGGAGAACTAAACAAGCAACAGAAAAGGAAAAGAATTGGATGCCAAAGGAAGACACAAACTATAGTAATTATCCTAACAAAAGTACCTGGGAATCCTTATTGCAGGAAGATATCTTCACAACTGATCCCGGCTAATTTCCCAAGTTTGTATCACAAATTACTTAAAAAGAAAAAAAAAATTAAGGTAGTATGGAATCTGGACCTAATAATAAAATTTTCCCAATTTAAGTTTTCTATAGAGGTGAAGTTAGGCAACGTTAGTCATAAAGAAATGCAAACCTATGTAGGTTCTAGAGGCATCACAATCTAAGGATGGGAGCGAAGCAAGCACTCGGGAATTCCTCTAAGTGAAATCTCACATCAGAGGAGGCTGGCTTTGTCTTGACTTGGTTAAACACATTGGAAAAGAAAAACAAACAAACAAACAAACAAACAAACAAACGAACAAACAGACTAATATGGCAATGCACACACACTTGCATAAAAGAAAACACTGTGGTTTAGACCGTACTGGTTTATGTCTATGCAAAATAGAGAAAGGAAAGAAAAAGGAAGAGGAGGAAGAGGAGGGAGGGAAGGACAGAGGAGAAGGCCTTGCTTTCCTGATTTTTTTTTCTTTTTTGCAAAAATTGTTCCAGCCTTTCCTTTAAGAACAGAACAGTTGAAAGTTAGAGATATGGAAGATTTTAATGTATGATGCCTCAGTTTGAAAACAAACTGGTCACATCAAGTGGAAGTCAGATCTTCGTTCTCATACTGAATTTACCATGAGAAACCAAAGTCTCAGTGATAGAAGTGGAGGACAATTTAGATACTTTGAAAATGACCGGACGTGTAGGAGTGTCGGGGGAAGATGGAAATCGGAGGCATGAGAAAAACCCAAGACTGAAGGATTAGATAAAAAGCAGACTGTGGGACCGGACATGCACTAGCCAAGGAACAAAGGGGGAAGAGCTTTCAAGAACAGGAATTTTCGTGCTCGCTTCGGCAGCACATATACTAAAATTGGAACGATACAGAGAAGATTAGCATGGCCCCTGCGCAAGGATGACACGCAAATTCGTGAAGCATTTCATATTTTTTAAAATGTTTCAAAATAAATAAAATTAAAAAAAAGAACAGGAATTTTCATTTTGATTTTTTTTTTAAATATTTTTAAAACTTCAGATGTGAAGAGTCAGGATGAGGGTGGTAGAAAAAGGCAAGGTAGTTCTTCCTTCTCACATGCTACTACTTTCTTAATATTCTTAAGATAGCTCCTCGGGGACGCCCAGCGATGCGACGTGCAGTCGGGAAACAGCAAGGTTGTTCTTACTGCAACGCTCCGCAGAAACGCTGGTTGTCTATGAATGATTCTCGTTCGGTATGGGTTTCCCACACCTGAATGTAAGCATGGGAATTATGAAGGTAATAGGATTTGTAATCCCAGAATCTAATTATAAGCTTTTCATAAACTTCAGCACACATATCTCAATAGGATAATGTTGGTATTATTCTGTAAGTGCATGATGGACAGCCTGGCGCTAGCTAGCTAGGAACACCTCAGTAGGAGAGAGCATCAAGAGTCAGGGGAGGAGGCCTTGCAAAACGGGCGCATTCGTGAAAGCAAACACTCTATCTATGGGCCTGGTTTCTAATTCCGAAATTGGAAAGAATCCTTTTGATTAACCGAATGGGTTATATCTAATGTTATCTCTTTAGACTTCACTAACAACTAAAATTAATTCTCAATTTTGAGTTAGACTTGACTTCTACTGGCAATCTGAAAGTTTAGGTCTCATGTCTATGAATGCTTTTCTTTCCTCAMCAACAAGGCCGATGTTGGTGCCTTTGGTTCCTAGTGTTTTTCTTATGAAGAAATTTCTCAATATTTGTTGGATAAGCCTCCCTCCCTTCTCCCCAACTAAGTTGATTTTCATTACATGGTGGTCTTGAAGTTTATGAATTAACTATACATAAATGCAAGAGGTGTCTTAACTCTGGTCCTAAAATCCTGTCTTAAAAAACACTAATAATATTATATTTTATTTAAAATGCCACCAGTAGTAACTTTCCGGAGCCGGAGCATCCGCCTCTCCATTTCCCTTCCTTTCCGGGTGTTCTGTGAGTCCAGCCCCCTCCCTGTCCATCAAACACCTTGCCAGGATAATACACACCTGCAGACTTCTTAATGTGTTCTCTGGAACAGCCTTTCTCTAAGCCATCTACTGCGCTGCTCCGAATCTTAGAGAAATATGTTCTAAAACTGTTTTTCTTCTGTAATATCTAAATGTACTGTTAAAGTCATAAAGTGGTTTTAAAAAATGTATATGAATTTATCCACGAAGGTATGTATTTTTTACAAACTAACATGTAACAATTGTAAACTACAAGGATTATTTAATTGGGGGGGGGAAGCTTGAATAAATTACTAACAGTAAAATAAGGAAGGGAATATATGATTTTTAGAATTTAGCCAATATTTGTTACAGATTATAAGAAAATTTACTACAATTTATGGGAAAAGCTTTCAGCGATCTCGTAAGGGGAAATCATTAAATAAAATTAAATACCAAAACAAAACAAAATCCCCCCAAAASCAAACAAACCAACAACAAACACTTTATTAAACAATGGAGTGGTTTTCTAAAGTAAATTAACCCCATTTTTTCTGAAGGTATCAAAGCGCTATAGCTGCTCATGAGATTCAGGTTTGATAGTCACGGGTTGCGGAGACAATAGAGTATGGGAAGAAACGGACAGGCACGGCAGAAGACACAGAGGTGGAGAGCAAGCCACAGCAGTGTGGATTATCAGAAAATGCCCCGGCATTGCCCTTCTAGTGCATTTTGTTCTTCAGGGTAAATAAGTAGGTTGGTTTTTTTGTTGTTGTTTTTTTGTTTGTTTGTTTTTTGGTTTTTTTTTGACATTCTTTGGAGAATTTATTTCATTGAGTGAAACTTTTTCCTATAAAAGTAGCATTTGGACAGAGAACATATAGCTGAATGGTAGACAGCCTGCACAGCATGGGCAAGGACCTGGGTTCACTGCCCAGCCTTACAAAGTAACAAAACAAAACAATGTAATGCTCACCCAGACCTCATAAGGGTAACATAATACCAGTACAGAGACATGACTTACATATAAGGTAAGGTGCACAGTCCATACATTTTAGTTTTGTGTCAGACACCATACTATAGGAGATAAATCAAATTTCATAAAGGTAGTAGAACTTCAAGGTTTGTAATTAGCGTCCATCTAATTCTAGAGAAGCCTTAAGTGGCAGAGTTTATTATTATTGTTTGGTTTTTTTTAAGAGTTATTGCTTGTGAAGACCAAAACAAAAATTTCTGTTAAATGTTTAGCTTGTTTCATGTAATGCCAAGAATCCAGTATGGAATTTCATAGAAACTCGGGAAAAGTTTATAATTCTTCTAAAGAGACTAGCAGATAAAAATTAGTTTTTGCTTCCAAAGAGTTCTTTTCTTCTTTTATTTTGTTTGTTTGTTTGTTTTTCTGTTTTTTTTTACCTTCTTAATTAAAATGCACTGAGAGGCATTTTTTTAATGGTATTTTTGGAAGTACATAGAAAACATAAAGGGCTAGGGATAAGGAGTAAATTAAACTGCCTTATCGAAACAAATCGCCTGTGGAAAGAATTGTGCACACCTCTGCTTTGGGAACAAAATACAGGATTTCTAAACAAGAACTTGTATTTGATAAGCACAGACATTTTGCATACATATGCACAATAAATGACTTAGCAATCTCCAGTTAACTGAAATGTTTTATGCTTGATGCTAAAGAATGTGACGTGATCTTGTTTTTCTTTTTTTTTTTTTCAAAATAACATTTAATGGACTTAGCAAGATGCAATTTAACAACTAGAGCTAAAAACAACTAGAGCTTTTTGGACTGAGAGAATGAGAGAAATCCTAATTTTTGTCAAGTACACCGTATATTTTACATGAAACATTGATAGGAATTATTTTAAAGGCAAGCTTACAACTGTTTTCAAACTAAGCATTTCCAAAAGAAACTAAAAACATTGTCAAAGTTAGCTGAAATATTAGCAATGACATGTTTAGAAGGAAGCAGGCTTTCCTTAAACAGATTTTTATTTTTGTTTTTCAGTCTCACATAAAAGCTTCCATGGCTTCTGCATGGAAAACATACATGACATCATGTTAGCTTTGCATGGAAAACATATATGATATCATGCTAGCTTTGCATGTCTACCAACACCTACAAAACTTGATCCAGAAACATTTTACATTACATGTCAAAATTTGATTTTACCTCACAAGGACAAAACATCTAAGAGGAAGAATTAGATTAATGTTGCATGCAGAACTAGCAAACCTCAAGTAGAATTTTTAGTTCTCAAAAATCTGCTCATTTAAAGATCTTCTCAATGAAGTACCTAAATTATTTGAAGGACATAATGCATTTTAAAAAGTTAAGATAAAACAGCATCAGTCATATAAATAAATACAATTGCAAAGGCATATAAAATGTTTTATGCCTAATTATTCAGAAGCAGGCTACTTTACCTATCATTGTAAGAACAGGATTACATGTTTTAAAAATGCAAACATGTCCACATTCAGAGGCTAGCCACGCCAGTTTACGGGCAGTTCTGATAATACGGTAGCAATAGGACCAATCAGGATAGCCTCTTATTTTTATTTTATTGAGTTACAAAAGGCAATTTACATCCATTATTTCTAAAGGGGTTGAGATAGTTTCCTCTTGCTTATATGTGTGAGGATTTCTGGTGTTTTGGTACCTTTGCAGTACAGCCTAAGGCGGCTGCAGCATTTCCCACTAGGAAGGCAAGGAGCTAGGAGGGTGCGAGGCTTGAGGGAACAATCCCGGAGAACCACAATACAGCTTCTTGGTCCTTACCTCACAAATTACCTTTTAAAATCAGACCCATAAAATGCAGCTTATTATCTAAAAAATTTAAAGAGGATCTTTTGTTAAGGATTAACAAAAGAATGACTATCCTAATTCTCTTTAAAATGCCAACCTTTAAAAAAAATTGAACTCTCAAAGTCTTTTTGGAAAGTGCTTAATTCATCTGGAGATAAATATCACTCGGTGTCCTTGTTTTCTAACAAACGGCCTTTTCCATTGTTTCCATTAATTTCACCCATATTCGTTTAAAAAATAACAAGGCCCCTATCCTCATCAGCAAACACAGATGAACGATGTATCATATAAAACCAGTAATTACATTAAGATTTACGAAAGATTTTTGTTTCTGCTTTTCGCCAGTTTTTAAGAAGTCCTCCCGTGATTAACTGTAAACAGGAATGGTTTACACCGTAAATTAGAAGCCATTAATTAGCATGACGAAGTCAACTGCAAGATACACAGATAATTTAAATTATTTAATCACTAATCACCTTTGCTAAACTGTAATATACTCTTTCAATAACCTTCGGTAGGTTATCGACCGGTCAGTAATTTACCTCCATATCAGTTAGAGATAAGTATTAGCTAGCGCCCTTTCCTTTCCTTCAGGTTTATATTATCCCTTCTTGTAAACACTTTAAAAAGCTTTAAGGTTCTTCACTTCCAAATCCCTAATTAGCCATCACTAGCCTTTTTGTAATAAGGAGGGGAAAGGATGAGCTGAAGTACAAATCTGGAGTTCCTCTTGCCGGTTTATCAAAACAAAACCTTTTTTTTTTTTTTAAACGAACGCTTCAGGCGATGGTAGTAATAAAAGAAATATGCAGAGGTGGCTTTGGGGAATAACGGGTTTGCAGAACGCAAGTGGCTCACAAAAAAAAAAAAAAAAAAAAAAAAAAAAAAAAAAAAAAAAAAAAAAAAAAGCAGCCCGAACCTCTATTGCAACCCACGGCACTCCAATAAATTACACAACACTTGCCCAGGCTGCAGAAATATCGCAGGACAAGACTTACACGGATGCCAATCCGCAGCATTTATACACATGCACATGGCAAGGCAGAAAGCAAACACTAGCGTTCAAGTCGGGCAGGGCAGCGCGATCCCGACTTGGCCCAGCTTGAGAGTGCTCCCCGAGTGTCTCTGTGCGTGCGTGAGAGTGAGCCCGGTCCTCCCGGCATTTCCCCTCTTTGGGCAGTTTTGCTTCATTTGTTTCCTATTTCTGCTACATAGAAACTAACTTCCATCTCAACCCAGCCAGCGCCGCTGAATAGAGCCTGTGCTGCGGCTCCGTGTGCGTCAGATCCCTCCGCGCAGCCGTGCCGGCCCCCTCCTTCCCTCYCTCCCTTTCTCCCTCCCGCGGGCGGCCTCCTTAGTGAAAGCGCCTGCCAGGCGGCCCGCCGCTTCGGCTCCCGCATCTTCTCGGGCTGGAAATAAATAAATAAGTCGCGGCCCGGGCCGCGCGGAGCGACGACCGYGCGCGGGCGCAGGCCTAGGCCGAGGCACTCCTTTTCCCGCGGGGGGCGGGGGCGGCGAGTGCGGGCCGCSAAGGCGCGGACTCCTTTCTGTGGCGGAGGGATCCCGGCGGAGGCGGCCGCAGCCGGGGCCGCTGCCTGAGAGTTGTTGTTTCCTCCTCCTCCTCCGCCTCCGCCGCCGTTGCTTGAATGGTGGAGCCGAGGCTCGGCTCGTGAGCACACACTGACAGCTACAGGGCAGGCGGCGGCACCGTCCCCGCTTCCCCTCGGCGGCGGGGTGTCCCGCCAGCGGCCCCGAAGTGACCCGCAAACATGTCTCGTGAGAGGAAAGGCCTCTCGGAGCTGCGATCGGGTAAGTCGGGCGCTGCGGGGCCGCCGCGCCGGGCGGACTCGCCCGCGGGCCCCCGCCCCCCGCGGCCGCTCAGCCCGTGTCTCCCCGTCCTTCTCTCCCGCGCAGAGCTCTACTTCCTCATCGCCCGGTTCCTAGAAGATGGACCCTGTCAGCAGGCGGCTCAGGTAGGCGGCGCGCGGCGCGGGCCGGGCGGGCGCTCGCGGTGGCCGCCCGCGGGCGTGGGGGAGGGCGGCGGCGGCGGCGGGGCCGCGGCCCGGGGCGCGGGGCTCAGCGTCCCCGCTTTGTTGTTGCAGGTGCTGATCCGCGAAGTGGCCGAGAAGGAGGTAAGGGCGCGGCGGCCCGGCGCCGTCCCGCCGCCGCACGGCCTCCCCGGGCCGCTGTGCGAGCTCGGGCGTCCGGCGGGGCGCGGGACGCGGGGCGCGGGGGTCCCCGGAGGGGCGCGGGGCGGGCTGGGGAGGGGAAGCGGCGGCGGTCCGGGCCGGGGGCCGTGCTCACCGGGCGTCCTGTCCCCGCAGCTGCTGCCCCGGCGCACCGACTGGACCGGGAAGGAGCACCCCAGGACCTACCAGAATCTGGTGAGACATTCACAGCGCACTGCAAAGAAACTTTTCCCTGAGTCGAATAAAAATTGAATTTCCCGCAATTTTTTACCGAGACAAAAACTTGGCCCCAGAATGGGAAAGCTGCAAAGGCCACGGGGAGGGTTGGGGGGCCGGAGCGGGGGCTGCGGGGGGCGGCGGCCGGGGGTGCGCACGTCCCGGGGCCGCAGGGGCAGCGGACAATTTATTTGTGATATTTTGTTAATGTGCTAGAAATAAAGATACGTCATGAGTGGTGTGCAGTGCAAGGCCAGGGGAGGAGGGGCCGGCGCGCGTGTCCGCGCGGGCGCGGGCGCGCGCGCGAGGCGGCGGCGGCGGCAGCGGGAGCGGCGTAAGCCTGGAGAGCGCGCTCGCCAGCTCCTTGCTCGCTCTGCACGCGGGGCCGGCTCAGCTTTCTCCAGACCCACACAATAGCTGGTGACTAACTGCTCCGAAGTGGCATTAGCATTTCACAAGAAGGCCTTTGAGCCACGGAGGAACCTTGGCAAGATATTTTTCCTTTTTCTGATTTTTTTTTTTCTCCTCTGTCTTTTGTTTTCTGTAGATTCAGGCCTAGATTTTTAATTTTTWATTTTATTTTATCCTTTTTTAGTTGGAGGCCTTCAGATAGAGATGTTCGATGGTAGTCACCCAGCGGCACACTGTGCATTATACAAACCGATCTGCCGAAGTATAAACCTGAAAGTTTTAATAGGCGTTTTCTAATTTTGCTGATTCTTGGGGTATATTACCTTCTTTTATTAAAAGTCATTTATAGAGGGCATTGAAGAGTTGTGGTTTTTATCTGCATAGTTGCCGTGGGGTGGACCTTGGCTTTTAAGTTTTTGTTTATATTGAGATGTTTGTGTTTAATTGATGGAAAAATAATGTTTTTATAGTTGGCGAGTTTTYAGAGGCAATAATTTACAAACAATTGCCTTCCAAAAATGGAGCTATCACTAGAATTGTGAGTGGTAAGGTACTGTTAGTTTACTTCAGTGGAGGAGCTGCAGTTTCTGCAGCCTCTTCTATGCCTAAGATATAGGTTGATGTAGTTGTATGAATGTGCTGAATGGACAGTCATACCAGGGCCCATTGAGCAGTTGAAAATGCATTGAAAAAAAATCTTTGAGAGGTTTGTGACTCTTAGAGGTAGTTGTAATTACTAATGCTGTCAGGGCTGTAGTGATTAGGCAGTTTTAGTAGTTGAGAATGCATGTCTCTGAAGTGATAGCATGGCATGGTTTTGATAGCTTTTGCTTGGTTTTGGGTAGGAACCCCACAGCTTTTGTGTGTATGTCTTATGATTTAATATAAACTACTGGTTACGGTGTGGTTGTTTAGACTTTAGAAACGTAGTGAAGAATGTTTTCATTTCCATGCTTCCAAGTTAATTTCAAGTACTAGGGAAGTTCAGTTACTTGGACCAAAGTGATTGAGATTTGAAGTAAACTCCTGGGTTTACTATTTGCAATATTGAAAATTTTATATTTATGATTTTTATAAAAATCTTAAGTGTATTTCCATGCCTCTGGCTGTTTAAGAAAAAACAACTCTGACATACCATTACAGTGAGACAGCATTTTTTTTTAAAAACCAAACTCTTTAAAAATTTTTCTTTAAAAATCCCACAAATTCCAAATCATTGAAAATGGCTGTCTTGTTAACTTAAGAGTCTTTAGGTAATGCTATATGTTTTGAATTAAGCAACTAATAGTGTTTTTGACCAAATGCTGGGAATGGTTAATCTATGTAGAAATATCACTTTGTTTACTGAAATGTAATTTCAGATGTGATTCTTAGGCTCAAATAGTAGTAAAATGAAATATTTGTAGTTAGTTTTTCAAACTTCATAAATTGTTGTCAGTATGTTATTTATCAAAAACCACCTGTTTTGCTCGAAGGTGGTTTTTCTTGCTTGAAGAGATTTTTTACCTCAGCAGTTAACGATGGCTTTACTCTAAAGACAGGTAAAAGTCCTCGTGGGAACTTGTGTTTGATTCCTGCCTGCCCTCTTATTTACTCAGCAAAGGGTGCAGTGGGGGCAGGGCATTTCCACATCCATTAACCTATCTGCTGAGGTGTGGGAGACTATGGGTTAACTCTGTATGTCACTTTAATTTTGATTTTGGGTAGCTTTTTTGATTGTCAGGCTTTTTAGCATATTACTAAATATGAAGATTTTATGTTTTGGTAAACACATGCATAGTTGCTTAAATATTCTGTGTCTTAATTCAATCTCATGACTTAAAGTTTTTCTTTTTGTATATCAAATTTAACTAACAAGAATTGATTTAAAATTATTTGAGTAAAAATGTAGTTTCAACTTGTACTTGAAAATGGTTTGAGGTATTAACTGATAAACTGAACAGTAATTTAAGCAGAAAGATTCATGTGAAACTGGAATTTTCTAGAAAATCTTTAGGAAAGAGAAATATGTTTGTACTTAATGAGTTTAAAAATAAGTATCAACATTGATAGCCTCTAAATAGAATTCCAATGCTACTTAGTTTTGGCGTACAGGAAAATGGAATGTTTAGTGCAGTTTTGAAAGTTTTGTAAGTTAGAAAAGTAAAATTGACATGCTTATTTAATATATGGTTGAAAAAGGGAATTCTTACAAGCTAAGAATTTTGTCTTTGGTATTAAGAATGTGATGGCTTATTAGCTATGGGAACAGTTGAAACATTCTTGTAAAAGTGAATAGAATTTGATGGGATAATTGTCTTTGGCACGATTTAAGTTTATTCAGACTTTATATTTGTTAACCTGGATTTTTTTAAAAGTAAAGCACAATTTTCAGATATTACCAGAACTCTTGTAGATGAAGCCACATATTAGGCCAAAAAAGTTTTGTTTTTATATATTTTATTTTTAGATAGCCTGGCCTTCAACTGTGCGTAGCTGAGATTGACCTTGGTTTTTCTGGTGTTCTGGGTCCACCCCCAGAGTGCCRGATTCCAGAATGTTTGTGAAGTGTTGGGGGTCAACCACGCAGCTCTGTGCATGCTCGATAAGCACTGAACAGCTGTACGCGGTCGGTCCAGCCCAGTTGTTACAGATCAGGAAGGTTTTGGGCGGTACTTTGAGTTCTTTAACATGGGATTTCACTCATCCTAGGGTGGTCTGGAGCCTGCTGAGGTCTATGTTAGCTTTTAGTTCTCTGTCTTCCTGCCTCGGCTTCCCTAGCTGGGATTATAGACATTAGCCGCTTGGCTCCTTTCTTTCTTGTGTATTTGAATTGTTAGTTTTTCAGTTCCGCTTCCCAGTTAGTCCTGACTGTAATTTTATTAGATCTTTAAGCAAATTATTAAACATTTTCACCAGTCTTGGAGGCATTGATTACATATTTGTTATTCTTTTCAGTTGAGTTAATATTTTGCTAATTTGTTTATATGATATAATTTTCCCTTATTAAAAATAACCATATTACATTTTCTTAAACTGCATGTTGTTAGAAATCTTTTTGTCAGAGTGAAAGAATTAGAAGTCAGGAGGTGTGGACTGTGGCCTTGAAGCCGGGTGACTAGCAGCTTGCGGGTGATATAGGCAGATTCTATCATTTATTACTCTTGTCTTGGTTATTTCTAACTGTGTAAAAACATGTTTGGAAGATGATCTGGAAATATGATTTTGAGTTAGAAATAGCAGTGCATTGTATTTTAAGTTCTCAACATTTATTTTGGAGTTTAATTTTCCAAAATGGAAAGTTAAATCTGTAGAAATCATGCCAGTTTGGAAGTTGGATAAAATGCTTTTTATAGTACCATTCTTTGGTGGTTGTCCTACTTTGGTTTCTAGTCACGAAAAACAACTTGGGGGGCGGGGAAGGGTTTATTTTCACCAAGAACTCCCAAGTCACAATTCATCACCGTGGGAATTCAGAGGAACTGAAATCAGAAATCTGGAGGCAGGAACTGAATCAGAGGTCTTTGGAAGCCAAGGAAGACCTCCGTGTGTTGATTTACCTCCCCACGCCCTTGCTCAGCTTCTCTTCTTCTGCAGCTTAGGCTGGCCACCACCCACTGCGAGCTAGACCCTCATCAATGTGCAGTTAAGGGGCCTCAAATATTTAGCCACAGGCTTCTCTGGTTGAGGAAAGTTCCTTCAATGAGGTTCCCTTTTCCCAGATGTCAAGTTGACAACTGAGTTTTTAGAATACTATTTCTTCTTGTAAAGATGAAGATATTTGAGATAGTAGCCACATTGTAGAATACCTCTTTATTGTTGAATAATTGTTTTTCACTTTGTAAGTAAACAAATTCATGAGCAGAGGAACCATGACTAGAATTCACTAGAGTATATGTCTTAGGTATACATACATTTAGAATATGCTGATTAAAGTGAAAGTCATTGACTAAAACGTAGAGGTAGGCTTAAGGAAAGTGATAAGATGTCTTTAAATAGGAATTTCCAGTTTGTATGAGGGTATTTTGAAGACTTGAGTATAAGTCTTTTCCAGATTGGGAGAGAGGATTTGAGAAGGTAGTTATATAATGTTAGCATTATAAGGTAGGTTGTTTGTTCTTTGTTTTTGCTTTTTGTGCATGTGTCTGGTTTTTCCTTTATTTTTAAATGCTTTGAAAATTTTATACATGTGCGTGATGAATTTTAACTATTTTTTGAAATTGTAATGTAAGAGTTTCAATTAAATAGTAAGCTTGGCTTGGTAGTTTATAAAATTGAGCTTTTAAAATGACTTACAATTATAATGAGGGATAAAATGTGTTAGTAGGTATAAAGGAAATTGCTAAAGGACTGAAACTTCATCTTTTTGTACAGTTATTCTGTTGGTGTTTAGTATCCATTTTGTAAAAAATTAGATGTAGTTATAAAATCTGTGTGTATAC
>BDUI01000973.1:89805-114508 GCA_002335545.1 Apodemus speciosus
GGACACGGCAGAGGTGTGCGGGTGGTTAGTCCATTATCATCGTGGTGGGACATGGCAGAGGAGTGCAGGTGCTGAGAAGGAGCTGAGAGTTACCTCTTAGACTTCAGGCAGAGGCGCAGAGACTAGGCCTGGGATGGAATTTGGATATTTCAAAGTCCACCCCCAGTGATACACTTCTCCAACAAGGGCACACCTCCTAATCCTTTTACTGCTTTCAAAGACTTCTAGTCCATGGTTACTAAGCATTTAAATATATGAACTATGAGAAACTCACTTTATAATGTATAATGCATATGAAAGTTAGAGGTGTAGTAAAAGCCTAACCGTGGAATGTAAACCAAAAGTTAAACAAGTAGGTAACTTAATTTACTGTTGAACTTCGAGAAAGTGAGACAGGAAAATTTGATATTAGTGATTGTGTTAAATATGCATTACTTAAAAGCTAAGTATGTTGTGGAAAATGAAAATTATTTCTCATACTATAACTGGAAARACTTTCTTAAGCTCATAAGAACTCACAGAGACTGAAGCAGCATGCACATGGCCCACACAGGTTCTTAGCATATAGATATATATATGATGGGTTGCAGGTTAGTGTTCTTACGGGATCCCTGATGTGCAGTGTTTCTGATTCTTGTGCCTTCTGTTAGGCTCTTTTTCCTTCTGTGGTTTGTCTTGTTTGTCTTGTCCAACTTCAATGTGATAGTTTTTATGTATTTTATTATGTTTTATTTTGCTATATTGTTATCTGTTAGCCTTCCCCCCCCCACCCCCAATGAACAGAAAGGRAATGGATCAGGATTGGATGGAGAGATGGGGAGGAACTGGAAGGAGTAAGGGGGTGGATTGCAATGAGAAAAGAATCTGTCAGTAAAAGGAAAAGCAGAGTAACATGCTTAGCATACCCATTGTCAGATTTGAACACAAACACARCATAGCTGCTAAAGTACTGTTTGTGAAGAAAACTTGTTCAGTTGATGAAATGGCTTTGGGTGGGGACTGAGCATTGTACTTTTGCAATTTTATGGTATTTTCTAAATTGACTGCACCAGTATTGTAGCCAGACAAATTAAATCAGTTCTTGAGAAATAACTAGAACAGATTTGTTTGAAAAGTTTTCTCATTCTGGTACAGAAATCAAAGGTTTTGAACTCTAATGTTTGATACCTTACATACACGTACTCATATTTTATATCTTACAGGTAACATTTATAATGTGGGCTTTTTATCTATAGTAGTTTTATAGTGTTGTGCATTCAGATCTTGATTGAAAGACTTCTGGATGATTTACCACAAAGGACTTTTTTTCACTCTTTTCTCCCCTTTCATACATATTTTAAAGGGGTTGATATTTCAAATAGCTAAAAATAATTCCCAAACTTTTTAGTTTATTACTGATTTATTTTCAGAAAAATTGATTAAATATATTTAGTTATGCTCTTATCTGCAAATTAAGTCAATTTAGCAAAGTAGTTAAAAAATACAAAGCCATATTTGAGAATAATTAAAATACAAAGCAGTATTAAATACAAAACAAAATATATTACCTATGGAGTTATGCATGTTATGGGAGGAGGCCGGAGATAAATATGGTACATAAAAATATGCAGTTTTATCTGAAAATTGTAAAAARTAACCAAATACATTACTATATAAAGAGTTACTGGTAGCGGGTTGCAATTTTCAATGGGTAAATGGGACATGATTTCATTAAAAATGTGACAGACATTGAAGGAAGGATTGAAAAAACAAACAAAACCACTTCAGCATGGCAGGCAGAAGATACAGCTAATGCAAATRCCCTAAAAAGGAGCATGTCTGATGKATTGGAAGATTGAGCCAGATTATCAACTGGAGGTGACAAAGGAGAAAGAAGTAGCAAATGAAGTCAGTCAGGTAATGACATCTCTTAGGTAGCTTCCTGTTGATGTGATAAACACCCTGACAGAAGCAGCTTAGAGGGAAAAGGGCGTGTTTGGCTTACATTCCAGGTTACAGTACCTCACTAGAACGGAGGTCAAGGCATCAAGAATTTAAATAGCTAGTTACAATTCATTCTCAGTCTAAAACACAACAGTGAATTCATTCATGCGTTCAGTGCACAACTTGCCCTCTTCATTTTATAGAGTCCAGGATGCCCTGCTCAGGGAATGGTCCCACCCACAATCAAAATGGGTTTTCCCACATTAATTAATTTAATCAAGATAGCCCCAGACATTCTCAGGGGTTAGCTTTAAATTATAGAAATCCTTTATAGAAATACCCTGGAGGGCTGCTTCCTAAAGTGTCATGTTGGCAATATTAACCGTCATATGAGACAAATTTATATAAGACCTTGGTAGGTCAGTATCAAAAGGACATTTGTGATTATTTTGAATAAAGTGAACATATTGTAGCTTTGAGTAGAGAAAATGGTGATCATGGGACTTGAAATTAGGATATATTTGAAATTCACCAGTCTGCCTATAAAGGAAGCCTCTTGCCTAGGAGGATAAGAAAGAATTCCCAAGGAAAAAGGATTTAGTGTTATTTGGTAGGGTTTAGAACTATTTCTTATCACCTTAACTAGAAAAATAAATCTACTTTTAAACTACAGTTATATTTATATTTAATTTAAGAATTAAAGCTATAAATAATCTCATGTAAAGGAACAGTTGCTTTGTATCCTCTTACATCTGTTCAACCATGCTCATTTAAAAAATTAATGTTCTACTTTAATAAAATTTTAGAAATTTCTATAATTTGAGACATTTTCTTTTTACTCAAAAATGTAATTAGCCCATTTTTAGAATGTGAATAATTACCATTTATCTTTCTTCCCCATGAAACTAAATTACATTGAACAGCCATTTATAMCTTATTTACCAAGCTTCACCTATATTTCTTTTTGTTTAAAATGCTCTACATTTGCTTGTGAATGAAATACACATTTTGTTTTTCAGTGAAATAGTTAAGATATAGTAGGATAGATATATGTTGCAGTAATAGTATAATAAAAGAAAAATGTAAGGGCATTGAGTCCTAGATTATCTTTTCTGTTGTAGAAATGACTTATCTTGATAAAATCTTGATACAGTCAAGAGTTTTTTCAGATTTGGCTTCCTCAGCTGTATTTCAATATATTTTCTTTAATTCTCATAAGGTTTGAATCACCAACTCGATTACCTGATAGCTCTATATTTTTATCTTACTATYGCATATCTTTGGCACTGATGGTAGACTTGAAATAARTTAGTTGACCGCATTCCTAYAGGATAGAATCCTAAGTAGTTAATTGCTTGGTAAGTGTCATTAAGTATAGTGAAAGATAGTTTCTTGTGTTTCTAGAAGGTATTAGTTGAAGACTTCACTGTTCTAGTGGGTTTCTTTTTTTTTCCCCAGTTGAATCAAATTTAATTCTAGCTATCTTGAAGATGGAATAAACCCTGTTTTTAATGCAGTAACACTTTTTTATGTATAAAATGTTTTATACATTATCAAGTCTGATTTTTTTCAAGCTATGTCTCAAAATTTTGCTGCTTATCATTGTGAAATAATAGTTTTATTATTTTAGTTGTCTCTAACAGTAGTGTCTTCATACATGAACAATGCTAAGTATTTTTATAAAAATTGAATTCCAAGAATTTTGTAAGTTTTGGGTAGAAGGAATTAAAAGTACATCTTAACAGCTGTCATCATTTCGGTTGCATGTCATTAATTGCTTTCTTACAGTACAAGAAGGTGAGTCTGATATGTCAGTGGTCTGTGGTATTTGAACAAGATAGCTTGACTTTGCTTCTAAAGAATAGTTGATAACTGGTTTTGTGTGCACAAAATAAGATTGAAGCCAAGCATCAGATGGTTTATTACCAGGTTACTTCTTTGTGAAAGGAAAGCCCGTCAGAGGGTAAACTATCATGGAAACCTAATTGAGTTTCCTTTAACTGAATTTGTGTAAATTTAACTTAAACTGCTTAAACTTAACTAGGTTAATTCATAGCTCTCAGACTTTTCAGGTGTTAGATTATTGAATAGTATTCATAGGCTAACAGCAGCTATTTGATGTATTCAAATCTGTAATTCTGTAGTAATAGGACATATGAACATAAGATTATTTTACTTTGAAATAATATTATTTTAAAACCTGTGGTGCATGCGTTTTTGTTATTTTTTTTTTTCAGCAGGACTCACACAAATATAGTGTGAGCCAAAAACTGCATGTGAACAAGTTGCTGAGATTCTTTCTTTACAATATATACTTAGGCTTCATAAACTCTAAGGTATAACTGCTAGATTCTCATCTAAGTTTGAAAAAGCATATTATTGGTGTGCGGGCAGGTGTGTGTGTGTGTGTGTGTGTGTGTGTGTGTGTGTGTGTGTGTGTGTGTGTGTGTGTGTGATAGATTCAAGTGAGAAACTATAGTGCTAATTCTCTAACAGAGTTGGCAGTCTTTGGGGAGGATTAACCTGTTAAAAACAAACTCAGAGTTATTAAGTACCTTCTCTGCCCATAAGTTATGTATAGAAAGTAAGTACAGTAGTTATTTAGTTAGACCAGAATATTTTGTGTTGGAGTTATTATATAAAGCAGAAGATCAGCCTCAGGTCATCGGGTCAGGATCCCTAAGTGCCTTCTGTTTTCACTTATGGAAAGGTTGTTTTTTTTTTTGTTTTTTGTTTTCTTTTTTCTCCTTAAAAAACATTCTGTAAGACATGTTTAAAGTATTTGAATATTATTAGAAGAAAAATCACTACTATGCAAATTTAACTGCTTTTTGTAAGAAAATCTTTAAAAAGAATAGAATGCGTTGTTTTTAAAACACTGACTAAAGAGTAAAGAAGTTTGAGTAATTCTAGTTTCATGCCTTATTTTGACTTTGACATAGCATTTAGCTGCATTTGGTTATTTATAAGAAAGTGAGGGAAGGACAGTTATTTCAAGGAACTTAATTATTTGTATTGTTTATTCTGAAGACTTTAAACTAGGAGCCAAATAGAAGTCATCTTTTATTTCCTTCTCTTTTTTAAAACCAGCTTATGATAAATGAAATAAATGAGTTCTAGAAGTATGAATTTAAGAAACCTATTTTGTTTCTGGAGTACATTTATATTCCCCCATTCTCTTGGTAGCGGATACTCTGTTTTCAAGGAAGCTGAATGGAAAATACAGACTTGAGCGCCTTGTTCCAACTGCAGTGTATCAGCATATGAAGATGCATAAGCGGATTCTTGGACACTTATCATCCGTGTACTGTGTAACTTTTGATCGGACTGGCAGGCGGATATTTACTGTAAGTCATTTTTAAAGTCTTATCTTAGTGGTAGATAGAATTGAAGAAACAATGTATGAGAACTTGAAGTAAAAATTTTGTTTTTTGTTTTTTTTAATGATAAAATGGAAATTTGGGTAATTTTTAAAAGCATGCTCTAACAAGTTTCTACTTAAATTTGAACTTTCTCTAAGTTCAGAAGTTCCTAAATTTAGTCCTGTTATAGTGTAATCACAATAACATTATGTCCTATGTTCTGCATACATGAATTCCTCAATATTACATCAAATAGGCCGGGCTTTCATAAAACATCATGTAGTATTTTCAAGTCTAGGCTGAGCATGGGCAAATTGTAGAACAATATTATCTGCAGAGAACCACTTGCTAACCTGAGAAAATTCTCTTTAAATGGTGATGGAAATGTGCATATCTGACCTTTTTTGTTCAGGATTTTGTCATCCTTAACACCTAATTCTTTAAAATACCTGATGATTTTAAAGAGTTACTTTGGGAGTTGTTTGGAATTTGGTTTCTCCTAACCTACAGGGAAAAGGAGCGGGGCTTTTCAGCTTTCAGTGAGAAAAATATTTTGGAAGTATTTCAAGTCATTTATTNTTTTTTTTTTCAGCAGGACTCACACAAATATAGTGTGAGCCAAAAACTGCATGTGAACAAGTTGCTGAGATTCTTTCTTTACAATATATACTTAGGCTTCATAAACTCTAAGGTATAACTGCTAGATTCTCATCTAAGTTTGAAAAAGCATATTATTGGTGTGCGGGCAGGTGTGTGTGTGTGTGTGTGTGTGTGTGTGTGTGTGTGTGTGTGTGTGTGTGTGTGTGTGTGATAGATTCAAGTGAGAAACTATAGTGCTAATTCTCTAACAGAGTTGGCAGTCTTTGGGGAGGATTAACCTGTTAAAAACAAACTCAGAGTTATTAAGTACCTTCTCTGCCCATAAGTTATGTATAGAAAGTAAGTACAGTAGTTATTTAGTTAGACCAGAATATTTTGTGTTGGAGTTATTATATAAAGCAGAAGATCAGCCTCAGGTCATCGGGTCAGGATCCCTAAGTGCCTTCTGTTTTCACTTATGGAAAGGTTGTTTTTTTTTTTGTTTTTTGTTTTCTTTTTTCTCCTTAAAAAACATTCTGTAAGACATGTTTAAAGTATTTGAATATTATTAGAAGAAAAATCACTACTATGCAAATTTAACTGCTTTTTGTAAGAAAATCTTTAAAAAGAATAGAATGCGTTGTTTTTAAAACACTGACTAAAGAGTAAAGAAGTTTGAGTAATTCTAGTTTCATGCCTTATTTTGACTTTGACATAGCATTTAGCTGCATTTGGTTATTTATAAGAAAGTGAGGGAAGGACAGTTATTTCAAGGAACTTAATTATTTGTATTGTTTATTCTGAAGACTTTAAACTAGGAGCCAAATAGAAGTCATCTTTTATTTCCTTCTCTTTTTTAAAACCAGCTTATGATAAATGAAATAAATGAGTTCTAGAAGTATGAATTTAAGAAACCTATTTTGTTTCTGGAGTACATTTATATTCCCCCATTCTCTTGGTAGCGGATACTCTGTTTTCAAGGAAGCTGAATGGAAAATACAGACTTGAGCGCCTTGTTCCAACTGCAGTGTATCAGCATATGAAGATGCATAAGCGGATTCTTGGACACTTATCATCCGTGTACTGTGTAACTTTTGATCGGACTGGCAGGCGGATATTTACTGTAAGTCATTTTTAAAGTCTTATCTTAGTGGTAGATAGAATTGAAGAAACAATGTATGAGAACTTGAAGTAAAAATTTTGTTTTTTGTTTTTTTTAATGATAAAATGGAAATTTGGGTAATTTTTAAAAGCATGCTCTAACAAGTTTCTACTTAAATTTGAACTTTCTCTAAGTTCAGAAGTTCCTAAATTTAGTCCTGTTATAGTGTAATCACAATAACATTATGTCCTATGTTCTGCATACATGAATTCCTCAATATTACATCAAATAGGCCGGGCTTTCATAAAACATCATGTAGTATTTTCAAGTCTAGGCTGAGCATGGGCAAATTGTAGAACAATATTATCTGCAGAGAACCACTTGCTAACCTGAGAAAATTCTCTTTAAATGGTGATGGAAATGTGCATATCTGACCTTTTTTGTTCAGGATTTTGTCATCCTTAACACCTAATTCTTTAAAATACCTGATGATTTTAAAGAGTTACTTTGGGAGTTGTTTGGAATTTGGTTTCTCCTAACCTACAGGGAAAAGGAGCGGGGCTTTTCAGCTTTCAGTGAGAAAAATATTTTGGAAGTATTTCAAGTCATTTATTYAAGTGCCTTAACTATTATACTTAGTAAGGATAATATTTATCATACTACTATGGTTGTACTTATTAAACATTATCCTTTGGATTGAAAGTATGCATTTATACAGCCCTTAATTGCCTTTGAAACAGGAAACTAGGAGATAGAAGTTCTGATAGAAATAGCGATTTCTCAGCAACTGATGGAAACAGATACATATACCCACAGCCAAACATTAGGGGATGCTTGGGGAATTCTGTGAAAGAGGGGAAGAAGGATTGTAGGAGAGAGAGTGGTCAAGGACACCACAAGAAAACCCACAGCATCAAGTAACGTGGGCTCATGGGGGGCTCAGAGCCTGAACTGACAACCAGGAGCCTGCATAGGACTGACCTAGGCCATCTGTGTATATGCTAAGGTTGTGTAGCTTGGTCTGTGGGATTGCTAACAGTGGGAGCAGGGATCCAGACTCTTGACCACTTTTGGGGCCCTTTTCCTTATACTGAATTGCCTTGTCCAGCCTTACTGCAATTTGAACTGCCAAGTTTGGTTGATGCCCATGGGAAGTCTACCCTTTCCTGAAGAGAAACGGAAGAGGAGTGGATGGTTTGAGGTGGGGGGTGTGGGTGGGTGTTCAGAGGGAGAWTGTGTGTGTGTGGAGCACCATGATCGGGTTGTAAAGAAATAACAATAATGATACAAAATTAAAAAAAAAAAATCCCATTTCTGACCTTGGAGAGCTGCTGCTAACCTTAAAGATTTATTTATTTTGTGCATAGGAGTGTGTTTTGCCTTCATGTATATGTGTATATGCCATGTGCATGCCTCATACCCATGTAGTTCAGAAGAAGGCATCAGAGTTCTTGAAGTCCAGAAGGCACACACAGAAGGGAAGAAAAGCAACATAGTAATGATTATATGGTCTTACCTAGACTCTAAGAGGTATTTGTAAGAATGTGATGTAACTTGCTAATTTTGCCAGATTCATAGTTTCATTCATACTGATTTAATGATAGACTCTAAGCTAGTACTTTGCAGTAGAAATGCCAAGAGAGCCTAGTTTTTGTTTTTTAAAATTCACTTTCTATTTATATACATTTTTGCCAGGTGTTAGCTTTCCTGGAACTAGAGTTAGAGACAGGTGTGAATATCCTCATGGGTGATGGGAACCAACTGGGTTTTTGAGTATATGATTCTTAACCCCTGAGCTATCTCTTGGAGACATGTTTTTTACAGTTAACCTTTTTCGTATTATCACTTCAGTTGGTAACAGGGTACATTTATATCTACTGCTCATATTACCTTGTAAAGTTGAACTTATGATGGGTATTTTCTCATGGAACTAGAAGCACACTACATGTTTAACTGACTGGTGCTTGCTTAAAATTTGGTCTTTAAAATTGATTAAGGTAAGAATCGGTAAAGCTTATGATAGTAGTTCATGGCCAACAGGAAATTCATGTGCCAACATGTTGATACAATTTATTAGACTGGCATTTTGGTAAAGGACTAACCAGTGTTTTCTTATCGTGCATTTGGTGTTTTAAGACTTTCAGTTTTAATACTAAGTTGCTAGTGGTGGTATATTTGAAAGCCTTTTCAAAGGATAAGGGCATTAGCTTTGGCACTAGAGTGCTTTTAGTTACAGCTTTACCATGTCCAGAGAGGGAACGGATATCACAGCAGCGGTGGGTTTCTGAGGGAGTATGTGAAACAGTGCAGTGATTACTACCTAGCTAGGGCTACAGAAAACAGCCATTACGTTTTACCTACTGCTGTTAATTTCTAGACAAACTTAAACACTCKTGTGATGTTAGAGTTTGATTCAAGCCCTAAGCCACTGAGCTACTGTTCCAACCTCCAGCAAAACTCTTGTTTATAAATGCTGTGAAAGGTTTTAGAGGAAATCCTTGTAATTGGTAAGTGATGTTTTATGTTATTTGTGCTAGTGCTTTTTAATAATTAATATTTTCCTCGTAATATTTTTAGAGGAAGGAGGTAGAATAATTATCAAATTAGGTTTTACTTTCTAATTTTCACTTAATCTTGTAATCTTTTTATTTGGTTTCAGAATCACTGAAATTGTTTTTATGAAGGAAAAGCAGACTTGATGAATTCTCATGACTAAGGCAACAATACTAACGTACATTGAGCACGTAAAAGACAGATCCCAGCTGGGTGTGGTGATGGCATGCCTTTAATCCCAGTACAAGGTAGGCCTGGCTCTGTTAGGGAGTTCAGGCCAGCCGAGCACATAAAGTGAGACACATGTAGTCTCTCCAAGAAAGGGGGGGGAGAAGGAGAGGGAGACAGAGAGACCCTTCATCTCCTTTGCAGAAAGGTACAATGTATTTCTCTTCCATTGAGATTAAGGAAGAGGAAAATAAAATACATTTATTAGAAGTTATAGTAAAGAATATGGGTTAGTGTATTTCTTTACCAATCACTATTTTAAGAACTTGAAGTATAAAATTTAAAAACATCTATTTACAAATAATAAACTGACAGTTATGATAATATATGAATTTTTTGATAGGTGATACCTTAATTAATGAGGTATATTAAAATAGGTCCATAATTCATCCTTAGCATAGAAATGGTAAGGGTATTTACTGGAGAAGCAACACCTTAGCTGAATTGAGTGGATATTGCAGAGTTAGAGAAAGTGTTTATGTAAGGAACTATAACATATAATTTTTTTATTATTGGATATAGCACAGAATTATATATGGGTTGTCATTGAGCATGACATAGAAATACTGATGGCAACAAATTCTTCAAGTTCCTGTACAGTCTGCTAAAGAGTAAATCAATATAGATCCTCATTGAAGGCAGGGGATAACAAATGATGCGTTTAGAGTGTATATCAGGTTTCTTGTTAAGGGAGATCTACAGAAAACAGGCTGGTCTGGAATTCACCCTCTTTCTGTCTCGTGCTCAGCCAGAATACTGGGATTGTGGGTGAATACTACCAGGCCTAGAAGAATATCTCTTTTATGGATCCTATTGTGGTATATGGATTAGAAAGTGATGTTGGGTGGTATAAATTGAGAAAGTTTTGGCACTTAGCCATGAAAGAAAGCAGAGCTTGGAACAGTGACAGGGAAATGAGAATTAGATCAGCACATTGAAAATAGRTTTATAGGATTCARAAGACTGGTGTATGTACACGAGGACAAGTATGAGAGGACATGCATTTAMTTTGTTAACATAAAGTCATCYAACTTACTGTCAGGCATTTCAGCAGAAAAGGCTGCCAAGGCRGAACATGCTCTTGTGACTTTGAGAAGTATGTGTGGGAAGCCAAGTAGACATTCTCAACAAYAGTGGGAAGGCAAGAGTGAGATCTTGTTTACAAGATTCAGCCTAAAAATCATAATTTATATGGAGAACAACATTACAGATGAAAGGAGCTTAATCTTCAATTTTCGAGGCATAGCAGTTGCCTCTGATTCTGGCTGGTATTGTGTAGGTAGAGTAGGAGTGACAGTCTTAAAAGCTAAGAGGTGAGATTGCCATGAAAGACAGAAGAATAAGGCAAAATAAGACTAAAGTATCTTACCAGCTTACCAAAGTTATTAACGATACCCTTGATTTTTATGTTTGTAGTCCCTACCCTTTTTTTTTTCTATATTCTTTGTTTACATTCCAAATGCTTTCCCCTTTCCCGGTTCCCTCCTCCCCATATGTCCCATAAACCCTCTTCCCTCTGCCCATTCCTCAATCATCCCCCTCCCATTTCTCTGTCCTGGTACTCCCCTACAATGCTGGATCAAGCCTTCCAGGGCCAGGGCCCTCTCCTTCCTTCTTTCTTGGGAATCATTTGATATGTTAATTGTATCTTGAGTATTCAGAGCTTCTGGGCTAATTAATATCCACTTATCAGTGACTGCATTCTATGTGTATTCTTTTGTGATTGGGTTACCTCACTTAGTATGATATTTTCCAGTTCCAACCATTTGCCTAAAAATTTCATGAATTCATTGTATTTAATTGCTGAGTAGTATTCCATTGTGTACATATATCACATTTTNGTTTTTGTTGTTGCTGCTGCTGTTGTTGTTACTGTTTGGTTGGTTTTTTTGTTTTGTTTGGTTTTGGTTTTGGCCCAGTAGTACCTTCTGCCTATTATTCATTTGTAACTGCTGAGAATAGCAGTGAATTTCTAGCTGTAAAGATTACTGCTGCTTGTTATTTTGGAGATGTTTGGTGTTAAAAAAAAATCACCTTTTTTGTGGCCAAAAAAGTGTAGGGGAAAGTGAAGCAATACTGATCTGTAATGCCTTTGCCATCTGTAGTTCCAGCTGTCTTCAGTGTGCTTAGGGCCACTAGTTGCACAGTGGGCAACATACTCCGTGGTTTCCTAAAGCTAGTGATGTTAACATCCCAGTACAGTAAAGACTGTGGTTTCCTAAAGCTAGTGATGTTAACATCCCAGTACAGTAAAGACTGTGGTTTCCTAAAGCTAGTGATGTTAACATCTCAGTACAATAAAAACTGTGTTGCCTTGGCCGTTAAAAATTTTATCTTTTTTTTTCAAACTATTTGTTGCTCTTTAGAATACTGGCTATAGAAGTTGATAAGCTTTCAAGTGATTAGGAGTGCCTTATCTCATAACCTGGAAAGTTACATTGTCTTACTGATTTATTTTTCCTGAGGCCARCCTAAGTATTTTAGAATGAATGAGAAGAGTTGGGAGTAGTTCTTGGATGGTAGTTCATAACTCTTAGACCTCAGCTCATTAAGCTTTTTGAAACCATTATTAAAGTACAAACTCCTTAGGCTGTTAAGATGTCTCAGTCAGTAAAAGTGCTTGCCACACAAGCCTAGATAACCTGTATTTGATCTCTGGGACACAGGTAAGAGAGGACAGAAGGACTGACTTTATAAAGTTGTCTTCTGTGGCCCACAAGTGTGCTGTGGCACGTACGCTTCCTCCTCCTCATACACAAGTGCAATAGCACATGCATGTGGTCACAGACACCTAGGGACACATACATATATTTGTACATAGAATAATAATAAATTTTAAAAGAAACTGGTCTCTGAGTGGTGTGAAGATTGGAGTAGGGCACAAGCATTCCAGGCGATTGTGAAAACAAATTTTTCTTGGCAATATGTAAAGAAGCACTGGCCTGATTATGAAATAAAAGTATATACTGAGTTCAAGTTAGTGAGAGGATAAGAGAAGGGAAAGGAAATGTTTCCGTGAAACTTGCCTCCCACAGTGCTTGGCTGCATCCCATCTGCCACGGWGTAGGAAAGACAGACAGACAGACACACACTTCTTATCCTCAGATATTTTAGAATGTTGGTGYTTTTGGTCTTTTTCACACTTTTGCTTATACAAGTCATGCTTTATGACTTTATAGCTATCACACAGATGTTATTTCAAGTAGTTGGTACTGTAAATAAATTGGATAGCCAGATCCTCTTCCTTCTCCTCCTCTTGTTCCTTTTCCTCTTCCTCCTTTTCTTCTTTCTTCTCCTTCTATTTTTCTTTTCTCCTCCTCTGAGACAGTATCTCATGTATCTCAGGCCTTAAATTCATTTGAACTTGTGATTCTCCTGCTCTCTCACCTCATGGGAATTCAGCTCAGGACTTCACATGCCCAGCAAGTGCTCCGGCCCTGCGTTGCACTCGCTCTCCCACTTTGACTTTAGACACATCTTGGCGAATTAACCTGCTCTAGAGCAGAGCCTGCTGTCATCCTGTGTTGGCCTCCCTAGTAGCATGGGTTGCAGATGTATGTCAGTGGGCCCAGCTTCTCTGTTTTTTTATACTGTAATTTTTATTGAGGTGAAATATGCACCTGATATAAATGTACAGATTTTTAAATATGTAATTCTAATACATTTTTACGATGTATATATATGTGTACAATCTAATATGTAGCTTGCTAAAACCAACCACTACTTTTTAATTTTTGGTTTTAAGAGATTTCCATCTGAAATAAAAACARTATTTTTGTATAGCATGATAGTGTAGTTCTCATAAATTATAACATGGTATTATTAGACTTTAAATATTTGAAAATATATTAAAGTTTTTTACTGTTTAAGAAACATGCAACTTTTTTTCCAGGTAATAGAATTACCTCTTACAAATCCAGAATTATTCCAGCGTGTAGGAATAATACCTCCAAAAGGCTGTTTGCTGTATGGACCGCCAGGTTGGTATCAAATTATCTCTGCCCCTTCAGAAAAGGAGTAGATGAGGAATTAAAAGGTAGTAAGACAGGAATTTAATATAGGCAATTCCAGTCTCCACTCTTTTGAGACAGCTTCTCTTCCGTCAGGCATGTGGATCCTTCAGTGCCTTGTCCCAGTCCATGTAATTCTATATACATAGTCCTTACAGTTCATTTCATAGAACAGATGTCTCTGAGACGCTTTAATGGAGCTGCAAGGTCAGGACCAGGGGCATCAAGCTAATATATTATTTGGCTCTTTCCTTGTGTTGACATCTGTTGCTGGTACAAAGGCATTGTGGTGATGCTGCTCCGTATCATCTGGCATCCACAGCGCTGGTAGTCACTGTCCCTGACTGCCACATTCTTGCAGTGTCGGCAAAAATGCCAGGTTCACTAGCAATTGACTGTTCCTAGTAAAGGGGTAAACATGATAAATCTTATTAAAATTTCATTCTTAAATGTTTTTTGTGATGAAATGGGAAAAAATACAGAAAGTACTTCTGTACGATTGCATCCTGAAAAATATGGTGTGTTCAGGCAAAGCATTCATGCAGTTATTTGAGTGGGAGGCTTTACATGGAATAGTTTTTACTTGAAAGGACAATTTGCAGTCCCTGGTGACTCAGATTGTTGCTTTCTGGTGATTAGATAATTGGTTATTCAATCTGACAATTAGTTATTTAGCTTATAGTTTTTCTATAACAAGTGAAAGAAGTAGTACAGACTGTTAGTAGTCATAAAATTTGAGATGGCAAGTAAAATTAGAACTTTAAAAAACAACTTATTTTTATGAATATGTGCGTCTTATTTAGGGTTTCTGTTGCTGTGCTAAAAAACATGACCATAATCAACTCAGTGAAGAAAGGGCTTATTTCGGTTGTTGGCTCTTATGTTGTACTCCTTGTAGAGGAAAGTCAGGGACGGAACTCCAGCAGAGCAGGAAGCCGAAGGCAGGAGCTGATAGAGGCCATGGAGGAGGGCTACTTACTGGCTTTCCCATCATGGCTAACTTAACCTGCCTTCTTATAACACTCAGGACCACCAGACCAAGGCTGGCACCTCAGTAACAGGCTAGACCCTCCCACATCAATCACTAATTAAGAAAATGCACCCCAGACTTGCCCAGTTGGGGGCATTTTCTCAGTTGTGACTCCTTCTTATCAAATGACTCTACCCTGTATCAAGTTAGCATACCTACATGTGTGTCTATGTACCACATACACACTTGGCGCCCAAAGAGGCCAGAAGAGTGTGTCAGATCCCCTAATACTAGAATTACAGATGGTTGTGAGGTACCATGTAGGTGCTGGGAATTGAACTTGGGTCCCCTGGAAAATCAGCTGTTGCCCTTAACTGCTGAACCATCTCTCCAGCCTGAAAATTACAACTTTTGAAAAATGTTTACTAGACCCAGTGAGTTGGACAGCTTTAATATGTTAATTCTAGAAGACTTTCCTGATGAGGTATATATTGATACCAGTAGCTGATTTTGAATATTCTATAGTAAAAAATGTCAATATTTAAGAAAATTGTATAATTCACTGACCGTCTAGTTTCCAAAATAACTAATGATTGATGCTAAAGATACCATATACAGGTAAAAGATCTATGCAGGAGCTAGAGAGATGACTCAGCACTTAAGATCACTGCCCCCTCTTCCTGAGGTCATGAGTTCAATTTGTAGCACCCACACAGTGGCTCACTACCATGTATAACTATAGTCCCAGGGGATCCAAWACCCTCTTCTGGGGTGCAGATGTACATGTAGACAAACACCTATATATATAAAATAATTTTTTAAAAAATCTGTACAGTGTGTATAGCCATTTATAAGAAGAACTTTTTATTTCTAAAGTTCTGTATTCATTATGCTTAAAATTACAAGACGAGATACTGTTTCACAACTATTAGAATGGCTGTTATCAGAAAGAGTAAATGAATGTAATGAAACCCGGCATTGACAAAGAGAAAAGAGAAACTATATTGCTGATAGTAATGTAAATTAATGCCACCATTTTAGAAAATAGTATGGGGTTCTTCAGAAAATTAAAAATGAAAGTACTATATACCTTAGCAATTGAGGGTGTATGTGGTGTGTGTGCGTGTGTATATGTATATGTATGCAATCAAGGCAGCTGAAACCAGTATGTTGAAGAGATGCTGACACCTACATGTTTATTGTAGTGCTATTTACAGTGGCCAAGATAAGAAAGTCTTAGTATCCATTGACTTATGAAAGGATAAAGAAAATATGGTATATGTATACAGTAGAATATAGTTGAGTCTTCACAAAGAAGTAACTTCTGTCATCTTGTGTCAACATGGATGAATCTTGCAGTGATGATAATAAGTGAAATGAGCAGGCACACAAAGACATACCACATGATCTCACTTGCATGGGGGATTTTAGAAAGTTGAACTTATAGAAAATGGTTTGTTTAAGAGGGGCTGAGGAAAGAGAGATGGGCTGAGTTCACAGAAAAAACACACACAAAAAAATAGCTGTTTGTGTATTAGGTATTTCCAGTTGATGAAAGAAGACTTGGTTTTCACCACAGAGTAATAAACATTTGAGTTAATATATAAATTAGCATGGTTTAATCATTCTAAAATGTATACATATACCAATGTCACATTTTTAACGTTATAGTTATTTACCAATTTAAATCAGGAGGGATATTTAAAGTTAAAAACTTTTTTAAAAAGATTTATTTATTTTATTTATTTGAATACATTGTCTCTGTCTTCAGACACACCAGAAGAGGGCATCAGATCCCATTACAGATGGTTGTGAGCCACCATGTGGTTGCTGGGAATTGAACTCGGGACCTATGGAAGAGCAGTTGGTGCTCTTAACCACTGAACCATCTCCAGCCCTAAAGTTAAAATTTTAGTATTGCAAGTAAATTACTTTAGGATTTTAAATAAAAACTCTATGTAGGATTTAGCTTCAGTCTTAGAAAATTCACTACCAATATGATTATATTATTGGTTATGTGTTTGTCCATATCTGTGCAGATGAATGTCATATGTGGAAGGGTGCCCAGAGAGGCCAGAAGTGGGTGTTGGGTCACCTGTAGAAGATACAGTTAACTATAAGATGCCTTAAGAAGTGCTAAGGACTGACTGAACTCTTGTTCTTGGGAAGAGCAGCAAGCATTCTTAAGTACTGAGCCATCTCCCCAGCTCCAAGAGTTGTTGAAAGGCTTTTAAAAATGGTTCTGCTTTGAACCCAACCTCATTTGATATTTCTAGGCACTGGGAAAACACTCTTGGCACGAGCTGTTGCCAGCCAGCTGGACTGCAACTTCCTAAAGGTAAGGGAAAATTATATATATTTTTAAATGAAGTTTATTTTATTTGTCTAATTTGTATTACGATTTTTCTTTCGAACAGGTTGTATCTAGTTCTATTGTAGACAAGTACATTGGTGAAAGTGCTCGTTTGATTAGAGAAATGTTTAATTATGCCAGGGACCACCAGCCATGCATCATTTTTATGGATGAAATAGATGCCATTGGTAAGAATGAAACCTTTTTGATTTTATCTTAAATGCTTTTTGTTAGAAGTTGTTTGAAAACCTGAAAGAACCTCCTGCTGGGCAGTAGCTACGACCTGTCTAAAGCAGGCAGCATGGCAGTGGGACCCTCAGTCGCTCCTGCCTGAAGAGGGCTTTTCAGAGTTAGAGGGCATGGCCGGTTTTAGTGAATAAGCTTGAGTATTACAGAATGAGAAATATTCCAAAATCACTTCTAACTCAGCATAACTCTTACTGTTTAAGTTTTACTTAGTATTTTTAACACTGGCTACTATTACATTCTGTTTTATTAAATGATGGGCACCAAACAAAAGAATAATGTCTATATATTCCCAAATTTATTTTAGGTGGCCGTCGGTTTTCTGAGGGAACATCAGCTGACAGAGAGATTCAGAGAACATTAATGGAGGTAATACTTGGTAATAAGTGTTATAAAGAAACACTTATTAATAAAAAACTAAGTATTGCATATTTGAAGGTGAAAGTGTTTGAAATGTTGCCAGGAATGAACACATTCCTGTACCATAATGCCTAATAAAAACAATTAGTGTGTAGTTTGGGAAGATGGCCCAGTGGGCGAGAGTGTTTGCAAGTCTGATAGCCTGAGGTAAAGCCTTGGCTCTCATGTAAAGCTTTGCGTGTCATTTGCGCATCTATAAGGCCAGCATAATGAGGGTAGATACCAGAGACACTTAGACTTGCTTATTGCCGATGAGCTTCAGGTTCAGTGAGAGAGTCATTTCCAGGGAATGAGGCAGAGAGGTGAGTACACCAATGTCCTTCTGCTGGTAGCCTCCAGAAGGACCCACCATACATATCTACACACATACACAGAAGAACAGGAAAAGTTGGATCAGTAGATACCAGGTAGACAGGAACAAACAGTGTATTGTCTGTTAGGTACCTGGGTATCTCCATAAAAACCATGTAATAAGTATTTCAGGACTGTAAGAGAATACAATGTTTTTGCCATAAAGAAATGATGAGTAAGGAGAATATGTCATGTTTAAACTGACTTAAGTGCTGTACATGTGAATTAAAACGTGCTTCCATCTGAATGTGTAGGCTTAATGTTTCCATATAAAGAGGGAAAAGAAAAATGGATACTAAAAAAGAGATGTAAAATTCTATTTGGTAAAAAATGTAGAGCCTGGCGGTGGTGGCGCACGCCTGTAATCCCAGCACTCTGGGAGGCAGAGGCAGGCAGATTTCTGGGTTCAAGGCCAGCCTGGTCTACAGAGTGAACTCCAGGACAGCCAGGGCTATACAGAGAAACCCTGTCTTGAAAAAACCAAATCCAAAAAAAAAAANTTTAGCTCTGTACCCCATTTTTTAATAGGGTTATTTGGCTCTCTGGAGTCTAACTTCTTGAGTTCTTTGTATATATTGGATATTAGCTCTCTGTTGGATGTAGGGTTGGTGAAGATCTTTTCCCAATTTGTTGGTTGCTGTTTTGTCCTTTTTTACAGTGTCCTTTGCCTTACAGAAACTTAACTGCTGAGCCATCTCTCTAGCCCCCTATAGTCCCTTCTCTTAAAAAGTATCTGGAAACCAAACCCCTATAGTAAGAGGTATGCTTTTTGGTAATGGTTAGGTTGTGCCTTTGTGGAAAGAGACTCATGAAGACTTGTTTGCGTCCTGTCATGTCTGTTAGAAGTTGCCACCTAGGACATAGATAAACAGACTTTTTCTACTAGACACTGAATCTCTTAGTCTCTGCCTTTTAGAGTTACTACCAGCCTTCAGAATTCTGAACACTAAGTGACTGTTGTTTATAAATTACCCACCCAAAAGTATTGTTACAGTAGCTCCAATAGATTAAAACAGGCTACTTTGACAAATTCTAAATGTCACCATGTCTCTGTTTTAATTACATTGGTACTTTCCCTATATATCAGATGCAAAGCTTGCTTATTATTGTTCACAACCTTTCTCCTACTTATTCCCTTTGCTAGTGATTGTATTRTTTTCTCAAACCATTCGTGTGGTTAATTTTTTTATTAGCAGGTTGAGGCTGGTAGAAAGGATCTTTCTTTAAAGATATTGACATAATCTTGCAGTATGCCCCAAAAGGTACCAATTGTTTAAGAGGAGGAATTAGAGGTGAGAAAAACAGGACATGTTAGAAATAAGATGACCAAATTAACTTTACTAGTTGTAAGATATATGAGGAGAATGTTGCATCTTTGTGGTGACATTTGTGGATCTGGTCATAAAGATACATTCTGCAGAGCCAAGCTCTGAGGTATTATGTGGACCATATTTATAAACTTTGAAGACATAAATAAGAAAGGATTCTAGGTATCAGAGTTTAAAGAAATATGACAAGTGAAATGTCTATATGGAGTCCAGTGCAAAAAAAGAAAAGAATTCATCATGAGTAGAATTGACAGATTGAATGGACCCTACAGATTGAAATTAATGCTATTTATATTATCTTACTTGCTAATTCARAAAAGGTCCATGTCTTAGGAGGAGATAGATTTTCAGGTCTGCAACCTGCTCTKAAATAGTTCAGAAAGACAGTTCTCTCTCTGTGTCTGTCTCTGTGTATGTCTCTCTGTCTCTGTGTCTGTGTCTCTCAAAGCATGTAAGTATGTAGTGGTTATTGGGGAAAGAAATGGTCCTGAAGCACATGCAGGGAAACATTTTCAGAGATTAATGGACCTGGATAATTGAGGTAAGACAGGCATTTTATGATTCTTGTAGTTCATCTCAAATTGGAAAAAGATATCGCTGGGAAGCTGCTACTGAGGTGCCTCATGTATGTCAGGCAAGTAAGTGATGTGCAGCTGCGGTGTGCCCGCGCTGTAAGCACGCTTTATGAAGAAAGATTTAAAGTTTTGTTTTTTATATAGAAGCAATAATATTCTATTTGGTATGTTTTGTTAGTGTTGTCGAGGAGAGATGGTATGAAAATTTAGGGGAATGTTAATTGTGAAAAAACTGTTACTGGGAAGGAACTAAAGGAGGAAACTGGAAGAGATGACTTGATACACAGAGGCTCTGAAGGAAGAAAGGTTGAAGTGCTTAAATAGGAATGTTTGGACTGGTCTGTTTGAACTGGTTAGAACAATATTGATGTAGGCCTACAATTACCAGACTTTCCTTAAAATGTAAAGTATTGTATCTGGGTAAATTCTGCCTTTCAAATAAATGGGGATTTTTAATTTCCAGTATTGCAAATGTAGCGTGCTTATATTGGTCTAGCTTTTTAGAGCCTGTTAGACCCTTTCTCAGAAGAGCATAGCCAGATGTCTTCTTGGCTATGTGTTGCCTAGACCTCTGTCTAAAAGAATGCAAGCAGTTCTCTCCCTGCCATAGGGTTTTTTTTTTTTTTTTTAAATACAGTCATTTACAGGGGGCTTCATTAATTGATGAATTTTTAGATAGATATCTTGTCAATAATGAAAGACCTAGCTGCATGTTAAAAGGGAGAAATTATTAATGCCAACACTTTAATGTAATACTTAAAAGAATTAGGTAAATAACAGTGATTCCAGAATAAATAAAGACCCTATTTAAAGGTATCTTTCTTTCGTATGTGTGATCTTTTCAAGTTCATCAGTAGAAAAAGTGAACTTACAGACTACATTAAGCCAAATTCTTTGATTTGGGCAAACCTAAATTTTGTTTAAAATCTCATTTTTTTTTTGTTTTTGATTAAGTTTTTGTACTCTTGTGTATTTTAACTTCTCTGCTTCTATCCTTTGTTGACAAGATATCTTGAAATAATTAAATAATATCTTGAAATAATTTCTTAAAAATCCACAAAGTTCGATGTCTTGTTTGTGAAGGTTTAACGTAAGCTAAAGTCTGTACAAMATTTTTATTGTACAATTATTTAGCTTATGCTAGGTATAATGACAATAGACAAACAAAAATATTGCAATGAGCACTTTTCACAGTAATTATGAATATATTGTTAAGTAAAATAGATACTTATTGCTACTACATGTTATTTTGAGATTAACACTATATATAACATAATTGGATTTAAAGAGAACCCGCAAATAAAATTTCATCCTCATTTTTGTTGTAGCATTCCCTGTAATTATGAACTCTTAATGCTGTCTCTTTGTAATTATCTCTGCTTCATTGCCACCTATAAATTAATAACTAAGTTTTGTGCTCTCAGACCTTCTGTTGTAGCTTCAGAAACAGCAGAAACTAGCAGTGTCAGACTAAAGAAAGTGACGGTCCTGTCACTTGAAATTCTCTAGCAGCTACTTTACTAGGTTTACTAGCCTTTAACACCCTCTCTGGTCTTCCTTAGGTTAAGCCTTTCCAGATTAGTGGTTAGATTTGATAGTGTGGGTATATAATGTCCCTGCAGCTGAGGGCTAGTGTTTTCTACTAGGCATTGAGACTTTAGTGAGGAAAACAATGCCAGGAAAGGTATTTATACTACCTGCCTCTCACTGTGGATTTTGGAAAGTTTTCCTTCTTAACTCCCTTTATTCAACTGTGTTTCTGTGTTCACTTTTCACTTGTTTTGGTTTGTTCTTATCCTTTCTGGAAATAACCGTCTGTTTGTTTGTTTGTTTGCTGAGGTTAGTTACATAATATTTACAGATTTGCTTTAAAATTGTTCCTGATGCTTCTTCATGCATACATTTTAAATTTTCTTTTAATATTTAAGTATAGGAGAGAATAGCTGTGTTTGGGTATGGCATTTTCGTGAATACGTATCATTATGTTTTRTTCTAATTTGCCACCCTCCCAGTGTCCTCTCCTATGTTCCCATAGTTTGGCTTCTTCCCTTACTGAGACCCTCTCCGCCCACCCCATAATGGGTTTTCATCTCATAGGTATTTGTTACCCTCTCCTCCCTTCATCCTTTCTTAAGAAATAAAAGAAGGCCAGAGTATGGAGAAATAGAGGGAGAATAAAATTAAATATAAAAATGGGAAAGGGTGACAAAGGAAGAATATTATTAGGAGGCGGGGGAAGAATAAGAGATTACAATAAAAAAAACAGCAAGATACTGTTCAGGAATTAAAACAATATAAATAAAATCAAGTGATACACGAAGGGGAATTAAACAAATTTTAAACAAAATTTAAAAAAAGGCTACGAAATAGAAATACATCTGAAYGTGTTGACAAAAACTGTGGCTCATTTGGTGGCATACACCTTGGTCTGTGTATGTAGTAAGAGAAAAAGAATGAAACTTATGGAGCATGTTCTTCCTAGGAGTGCTGGGAGTGTTGGTTGAACTAGCAGACTCTTGTACTTCTTACAGTTTGTACTGCATCTATATTAGACAAGGAGCCAGTGTTCACCCGCTTTGTCTTTATCTTGGCAGCTTTCCTCCTTTACGTAGCAGGGGCTATGCTTCGCAGTCTGAGAGAGCTGGCCTGGTTCCCCCACTCAGTATCGTTTTATCTGGCAGATACTCTCCAAGTCTTATCAGCATAGGGAAAGGGACAGACCTACCTTCATGCTTTTTCAAGGATCCCTGCCTGTTTGTCATCTTCCTGAAACAGTTGTTAGGCTCTGTAGCAGTTAGGTATAGATGAATGTAGCAGTTAGGTATGGAAGCAGGGGTTGRTCCTCACTATCCACAGGCTCAGGCCTCTCACTCTAGGGTTGCTCACTTGGTGAGATCTGCTTTTAGCTAAGGGCAGAATATCTTTACTGACATACTTCTTGTCCTTTGCCCAGCCTCCTGCCATTTATACCCTTTGGTTTGTCACTGTCACTATCCTGACCTCCATATCCACTTCCTGTAGCCCTTCTTCACTCAGTGGCTGAAGGAGACCACATTGTGACTTTCCAACCGTTATCTCATGTTCTTACTGTAGCTGAGGCTTTAGTGATAGGCTCTCCTTCAAAATGATACCCAGTAGCTGCATAACACATCTAGGGAAACGTGAGCCTTCTGTCCACTAGAGGAACCACTGTCTCACCAAAGTTGAATGGTGATTGAAGTATGTGAGGGTTGTGAGCTCGCCATAAAATAAACTCTGGGGAAGAACCCAGTCTTTCTTGTTCTGATTCTCCTTCATACATCTTCATATATGCTGTGTTGATTCTATGCCTTTCACCATTTATTAAAATTATTCTTATTTAATACCCAGTGTGGTTTTAACATTTTTCCTTTTATAAGAGTCTAATGTCTTCATCTGGTTTATAGTTAACCTYGGTATTATTTGTGGTGCTGGAATTAAGTTTAAGGAAAGAAAGTTTGTTTAAATTTTAGTCAATTTTCAACTCAGCCTCTCACAGTCTTATGAAGCACGTGTAAGGTACTGAACTAGTGGAACACTTTTCTAGGACTTCAGTGCATTGGGTTTGATTCATATCGTGCATCACTGAATGAATAAAACACATTTGTAGTACATTATTTACACTTTCATTTTGTGTGTGTGTTTTATTGTAATTGTGTTTCTGCTTGYTTGTATGTATGTACATGGGGTGTGCCTGGTAGGTACCATGGAGCGGTACCATGGAGGGTGTCAGATCCCTTAGAACTGGAGGAGGAGGGAGTTGAGAGCCACCGTGTRGATGCTGGGTCCCAAACCCTCTCCTCTACCAAGGTCCAACTGCTGAGTCCTGTCTTCAGCTCCCTGTGCTTTTTTCAGCCCTCCAGTTTTCTGTTTCTTCAGATAGGGTTTTGGGTAGCCTGAGCTGGCCTCAAGCTTAATGTGTAGCCAAACTTAATATGTACCTTGAGCTCATTTTCTGTCTTCCACATGTTGAGAAGAAGTGTCATCACACACAGTTTATTGTTCTATAAAAAATATTATCTGGGAGCCGGAGAGATGATGCAGTGGTTAAAAGCATTGGTTGCTCTTCTAGAGGATCTCAGTTTGATTTGCAGCACCYATGTGGTGTCTGGCTGCCAGCTCTGGGAAGATGGGTGTCGTTTTCTAGCCTCTGTTGACACTGCATGGATATGGTGCACAAACATAYATATTGCAGCGCCAGCACATGCTAAACAAAAGTTTTCTCAATATTCTTTGTTCTTTTCTGGTTAATTATTTTCTATGCTTGTATTTCTTATAGTTATTTCGTCAGAGCTTAGTTGATTTTTTTCTTTTAAATTTCCTTTAAAATAAAATAATAATCAGAATATGAGGTAAAATTTTCTTAGGATACTTTGAAATTCTGTCAGGAGCTCTTTGGGGGTAAGAATAGGTCTTCGAGTAGTATAGTAGAGATTATTTTATGGTGATGATTAAAATTTATCTTCTGTAATTTGAAAGGAAAAAAGAAAGGTTAATTTGAATATTTAATACTTATATAATGAGAAATATACATTAGTTTTATTGTTGGTACTTGTTTGAATTGGGCAGAACAGTAAACTCAGGAGTACATGTTAAGACTTGTTAGATTTAATTTGTGAGAAGATTCTGGAGGGAACACAAGTTGCCATTTATTTTTGTTAATGCTGACATTTTTGTCAGAAAAC